>CM028347.1:95696764-95952977 GCA_016618105.1 Dendrobium huoshanense
AAGATGCTCCAAACTAAGCCTGAGATTTTGGTTGGAACAGTTTTCTTATTTCTTTCTAAAATATTTTTTTATATATTAAAAAATTTATTTTAAAAAATAATAAAAAAATCATCCCAAAAGAATCCGAAAACCTTACATTTTGAGTTATGCGGATCATGAAAATAAATATTCGCATACAGAAATTGATGATATTTTAGAGATAGCAGAATGAGACCTTACATTATTATTTAAAAAAAAATGATTATCGACATCTGAAAAAATACCTAAAAAAATCTATCTCGTGTTTGTGAAAGTGGATAGAGGAACAGTTCATTTCATGATTTTAAAATAAGTGAGAGCTTTATGTCCAAATCACTCATTATCTATAACAGACACACAAAATTGAATAATTTTACACTCTTCATATTATATACAGAATTATCTATGAATTGTGAATAGTGTCAACTTAGGTTTCGTTTGAGACGACTTTCTTACTGTTTCTTAATGTTATTTTTCAGTGTAAAATTTTTTTAAATTATCTTTTTTTTTTTTACTAAAAAGCTGCTTTAGAAAACAATAAATTATAATTAGTTGTTTAGTCGAATTCTCTTCCAAACTGGTGCGTATCTTTTATGCTAAGATTGAGTATATCATGTTAACTTGGCTTGAACATTGTCGACTCAGGCTTCGTTTGGGATGACTTTCTTAATGCTTCTTAAAGCTATTTTTTTTACTAAAAAGTAGTTTTAGAAAGCAATAAGAAAGATGTCCCTAACTAAGGCTTAGCTTGGTTTGGGCCGACTTATCTTTAAATTGGGTTTCTATATATTTAAATGTACACTTCAAATAAATTTAACTTAAATTAATGTTTTGTATTGAATACACATCACATTTTGACGTGAAAATCATGAAATCAGCATTTTGTGAGTGCAAATTATTTGGGTAGTAAAGCAGCACCAACAACAACAACATCAAGCTTTTATCCCACTCCGCGGGGTCGGCTATATGAATCCTTTTTCGTCATTAAAGAATTCATGTCATGATTATTCGACAAATTTTATGATTGTTGTCGACTACCTAACGCAACCCTCCATTTTTCTCATCCAGGACTTGGGACCTGACAACGACAATGTTATTTGAGTAGTAAAACATTACCATTAAAACTTTTGTTATTAAAATAATCTTAATTGTATTTTTACAATCATCTATTTCTTTATAAATTATAACTAACATGGGCTGTTGCAAATTACTTGAAGCTAAATATTACTGTTTAGAGCCTATTGTGGGCAGCTTTCTGATAGCTTTTCGTTTGATAATTGCTTTTATGATGTTTTACAAAAAAAATTTGTGGTGGTAAGTTATTTTTTGTAATCAAATTATTAAATTGTAGGAGTTGTGAGTAAGATGTTTATAATATTCACAATAGATTAAAAAAAGTATTTTTTTTCCCACAATGGCTTCAAAAACATCTTTATAAAGAGCTAAAGATGCCCCAATCAAACCTTTATTGACACATCTTTTGAAAAATAATTTAAAGATTTTATTATATTTTGTGACAAAGAGTAGCCGCGGAAAGCCAAAACAGCGGAAAGCAAGAGTCTACTTCAGGTTCGAAAAAGTAGCCGCGGGACGCAAAATTTTTGAGAACGGAGCACGACCTCGTCTCCCTAAACCGCAACTCGGTTGCGTTTCCTACCGTACAGCAGCGAAAACGGCGTCCCAAACGCACCTTTAGAGTCTATATGAGACATTTTTCTAGTTGCTTTATTTTTCAGACAACAATCACAATTTATTTAGTTATTGTTTTCTTACTAATTTCATAATATTTTTGTGACAAAGTCCTTTTTTACAACTTGAATAGTAAGGGTATCAAAACAGGTTCATGGGTCAGGTTCGTGTCGAACTCAGATTGATTCGGGTCTAAACGAGACGAGTCAATCCGAGTTCACCCTAACTCAATCTATTTTTACAAATTGGTCAGGAAATCCAACTCGGATCCAACCCGCGTAGGTTACGGGTTGCCCTAGGCCCGACTCGCGAACCCGGGGATGAGCTGTGTGAACTATTGACGTCAGAGGAGCTTGAATACGAGTTTGGGGTGTGCGAGCACAGTGCAAACCGCAATCGACAGTGGAGGATGGACAAGCTGGCACCTTAACTTGGTAGACTGCAGAAGCTGCGAAACCCAGAACTTTGAAGGACAGACAACATGTCGCCTCAGCCTGGCAAAAAAGTAATTGCCGAACATAAATGATGATTATGACTTGAAAATCAAAGCAATAAGAAAGCTGTCTCAAACGAAATCTATCTCTTATAACAAATAACAAAATTCATCACAAATTATGTCTACCACATAATAAATGTGGAAATACTATTATTTTTAGTCATCTAAATTATATAACTAAAATTAATATTTAATCTTTCTTAAAATAATATATAAACTGAATCCTTAAATTCCAAAAGTAAAGAGGAATATTTCTCCAAGTGGATGTCAATCTTAGCTTATATGATGTCTATAATCTCAACTGCAAATCGGACATTTTAGATTTAGTGAGATTATCAGAAAATGACTTATTACTTTTTTTTTATATAAAAAATCGTTTCTATCTTTACAAAAATATTTTTTTAAAAGATATGAGAAATAAACAGTAGATCTCAATCGATTAATTTATTCTCTTGCCGACATTTTGTCTTAACAATGTCTCTACTTTTTCAATGATTTCTCATTAAGCTAAGCTTGTGATGTTTTCTTGCATTACTTATTTTTCATACTGTTTTATATATTAATTGTTTTTCTATTTATAATTAATTCGTGTATGACTAAAGATATAACTAAGGCTTTGTTTGAGACGGCCATTTTGTTGTTTTTTAAAGTATTTTTTTAGTACAAAATCTACAATTTTTATACTAGAAAGCTTTTTTTAAGAAATAACAATAAAGTCGTCCCAAACAAAGACTAAGACTCTGTTTGGGATGGTTGCAGCGTTTAATGAAGTTGATTGTAAAGTTGTTATTTTTATTGTAAAAGTAACTTTTTAATTACTACTGAAATTTATGAAAAATAACAAGCAAACAGTAACCAAATAAAATGCTGGTTGATGTCTGAAAAATAAAGTAACGAAAAAGGTTTCTTAAATTTCATAATTAAAATCAATTGATTTATCTAATTCATGAACTAAATAATCCAAATTCATCAAATGCACACCCTAGTTGTAGTTGGCTAGAATTATGAGGGTTTTTTGGAGCATAGTACTTAGGAAGTTAATATTAATGATATTTTTATGCTATTTATATTAAAGTGCCATATAATAAACATAAAATATTATAGATATATAAATACATAATAATTAGTGGCATGCATATAGATCCCCTTTTCAATTATAAGATGAGATAAATCATTATTAACTCCATGCCAATAATTACTTTTGAAGTTCCAAACCTTCAACATGTTTTATATTTTAGTAAGTTTAGGCAGTGATAATATTTACACTTGAGCAATAAAATAAATGATAAAGTATCATTTCCATAAATTAATTTATATTCTTAATTAATATACTTATTTATTTTTAACAATTCATAATCATTTTTATTTCATCAGTAAATATTCTATAACATGAGTATTTGAAATATTTTGAAATTATTTGAATTAGTGTAAAATATATGCAATGTAAATCTAAAAGATAGTGGTGGCTGGTAGTGGTGGCGGGATACCGCCTATCCAAACAAGGGCGGCAGATGGTCGAATCAGGTGGCGACAGTTGATGAGGGTAGCGACAATGACAAATAATTTACAATGTATTTGAAACGACCAAATTTAATGATATTTAAATATATCAAAATTTTACTTTCTATTTTTTTTTAAATTAAACAAAAGTATTTTAAAAATTTATATGTTCATTTTATTTCAAATCAAATAATTTTTAAAACACTAATTTTCAAAATACATCCTTCCCTCAATTTGAATTAACTAATTAGAACATAGAATATGTCTATGGGGGCGTTGGCTCTCTAAACTGAACCGGCCGGTTTAATACGACGAATTCCGGGTCGCGGTCATTGAGGTTGGGCCCATTTATTATTTTCCAATTCGTTCTTCCTAACGATTCGCTCTCCCAGCTACCGGTTTTCCCACGGGCGCACCAAGTGGGACCCGCTTGGTGTCTAATCTCTGACGCTCTTGTCGGGCGGGCCAATCTCACACGTGCTACTCCAACTTCGCACGCGTGAGTCTTAATTGGCCTCAAGCCCGCAACCCAGAAATAATATTTATCATTAATTAATATTAAATATAGTAAATTCAATTTTATGAAAATATTATTTTAATCCAAAAAACAGAGATAAATGCCGACCAAAATTCAAAACATAAAATAAATGATTTTAATGTTGTACAGATTTATGACACTGACATTTGCAACTATTTTCGGTTCATTGTCTCTGACTCAAAAAATAGTAAAATACCCCCCCACCTTTTTTATTTTATTTATTTTTAGATATTTAAAATTTTTGATATTTAAAAAGAAGTGTCTAATTAAAATTAGGTTATAATAACTCATTTTAATAGGTTGATTAAGAATTTTAGTTATCAACTAAAAAATTGTAAGTTTGAACTTTATGTATATGATTCGTGTGTGAAGTTATCTTTATTAACCTAAATATTAAAAAAAAAAAAAACACGGGACTTACTTTTATGAATACATCAATTTTAATATAAAAATATAGACTACTTCAACTTGTATATCTATCAATAAACATTAATTACTAATAAATGTTATATAATAACTATACATAAATACATATTTAACTAAGAATTGACATTTGTGCCGTCGACATGCATCATTTATATATGTCCCCATGTCAACATTGGTGGCAATGGCGGGAGATAAATGCATTAATTTTTTATGGGAGATGACATACGTTGACATTATCGACAACAATCACAACATCATGCAACATCGTTTATGTTGAGAACATACATTGTCAATGATGTAGGTGGATGTATATAGGGGTTTATATCCAGGGGTGAAACAACCTCAATTTTAAGGGGGACAAATTTTATTATCATTATTATTTTATTTCATTATTGTTGTGGACTGAAATATTTGTGGTGGCAGAGAGATATGTAGTTTAGCGTCCTAGCTTTGCACGGAGATCCTATACACAGACAAATAAGTAGAGGGGTGTGAGAGTCATTAGAGGTGCCAAGTTTTTTAACATAGAAAACTCTTAAAAGGGGAAAACCCACTGAGTCTGGCTTAAATAAAATGATTCCACTAGTGTTCCTTGAGGGGGGAGGAGGCTTTGGCTCAATGTATCATATAGTAGGGGTTGGAAGAATCTAGTGATATGAGAGTTATTTTCAAGAGGGTGTGAGCCTAATCATTTAGTTGGTAGGACGATGAATGTCAGAGGGATTATTGTAGTTGGCAGACGATGAAGATCAGAGGGACTGTAGTTGACAGGTGATGAAGGTTAGATGGATCATAATTGAAAGCCAATGGTGCTCGGAGGGACCATAGTCGACATGCACGAAGATCGGGGGGTGGGGGTGGATCGTAGTTGGCTGGCATTGGAAGTCATGGATGTGACACCTCTAGGTTCAATATTCAGTTCAACTTGTTCCGTTAGAATTTAAAAAAAAAGGTAATTAAATATTTGAACTTTTGAGATTTTTAACCATTTTTATGTCTTTGAGAGTGTTTTAAAGCATGAAAATGATTGAGTGTGCTCAAGACTATGTTCCAAGTGTTTGGTGTGAGTTTCGACAAAATCTAAGAATGTTGCTTTTAGAGCTTATAAGCGGTGCAAAGAGTTTGAGCGCAGCGGCGTTGCACTTAATCAAAGCTCCAAATAGTGAAATTGCAGCATCATGGTCTCGAGTTTTTATGGGTTTTTTAGCATCGCAGTGCTATGCCATTATAAACTCATTTAAATATATTTTAATTCATTAATATGATTATTTTAATAGAGCAACGGGCCTAGCAAGAGAGAAAAAAGATATTTGGAGAGAAAAAATTGTGTTTTTAGCCACTTCACGTTGTTTTTAACCTCGACCTTCTGTGGAAAGTTATTCAGATCGAGGTAGATCACATTATGCCTATGTTAGTTTTCAAAAATATGAAATTTCTGATTAAATTTATATTTTTGTTAGGAAAAAAATGCGTATAAATTTACAATAAAATCCTTTCACCGTGTAACTTTTTATATGTTATTGAGATCATGATTATAAATATTTTGAGTATTTTATGAAAATTTTATAAAAGATATTTTAAATTTTGTGCCATTTTAATTGAATAGAAAATAATACAATCACTAAAAAATAATGATGTAGAGCAATGAAATATTTGCAATGGTGTTATACTTAATCATTTATAATTTGGCTATGTTATGACATTATGAAAATTTGCTCAATAGGAAATTTCATTGTCTATCATTATAGAATAATGTGAAATTCTGACATGTGCTAAATTTTACTTTAATTATTATAATGTGATAAAATATATGCTTATGTGATGAAATGTATGTTTATATGATTGAAAATTAAGCATCTATTGGGACCTATAAGGATCCATAATTCTTTGATATTTTGTTTAGGATTTTTTTGGTTCTTATAAAGTATGTTTTGGTGACTATAAGCTATGCTCTTATACCTACGATCATGTTCTAGTGGTTATAAGTCATATTTTAGTACCTATGAGCATATTTTGGTGCTATAAGTACAAAATGGAGACATAAAGGCTGAAATCTTTTGAGATTCTATTTGGGACTAGGATATGTGATATGAAATGCTTTGTAATATAAACTATTCTATAATTTATCTGCTTAGTATGCTTATCTGTTTGGTATTATTATTTAAATAAATTGGATAAATACTATGATTTTCTTTCCTTTCTCAATGCAAATAGTGATTTATTATATTGTATTTAACTATTTTTAAATATTCATTAAAAAATAAGTTAATAAAAGAATATTTAGAAATTTAGACCAATTTTGTAGTCTACTGAACTGTTATAGCTCACTGTTGTTTGCACAATCTGAAAAAGAAAAGGAGATTGTCGATTAGCAGTACATGATCAAATCTTAGGTTATTAATGTATATCTATTTTGATTTTTTGCACAATCATGTCTAATTTTTTATTATTCATTTCTATAGCTTCTGCGAATAGCCATATAATATAGTGTATATTTATATACGGTTGTTAGAGGGATCATAGTTGGTGGATAACGGTGGTCAGATGGATCGTAGTCAGTAGGCGACGGTGGTCAGAGGAACCATAGTTGGCGAGAAATGGTGATCCAACTATGATTGGAGGCTCGGCGATGGTCCAATGATGGTCGAGCATATCAGCATAAAGTTCAATGACGATCATGCATGTGGTTGATGGTGGTCTGGCGGTACAATGGTTGAGTAGAAGTCCGGTGGCAGTTGGTGGCCTTGCAGTGAACTAACGTTGATCGGCAGCCGGGAGGTAGTCTTACGACGGTCGACAGATGTTCACCGCTAGTGGAGCTCTAGATCTTTGAGGCCTGTTAACTCTCTCAAATCTGTAACAAAAGGTCCAAGCCCCCGACCCCAACCTCCCTTCATATGAGAAGTGAGGGACTATTTATAGATTTTTTTTATATTGACATGCTCTGTAAATACGAAGAAGATCCATCACAAAATCAGAATGGTCAATTGGATGGCTCATATCTATTCTCTCAATCATAGAGCATTCATCAAGCATTTAACTGCCATAATAATGTTGAAATCAAGCGTTCTTGGGCTTGTTGGATTTTTCTCATTGAGCTGCACGATTTGACTATAAGCATGCTATATTTTGATATAAATTGATCGTCCAATATATGCTTTGATCCTTTCAAATGTGCTTCAGTCCCTTGATTTGGACCCATTTAGACTCGGATTGGACCGATTTTTGTGTCATTGAGCTCGTCTCTTTAAGACGTTCAGTTTGATTATAAGTTTGCTGAAACCAATGTTTGGAAGGTCTCCAATTTAATATTGAAATTTTCTAATTTGAATATGCCTTAAGATTCGTGGTTCATCAAGGCATTTTTTGGTGACATATCAATAATAAAATTAAACTCACTTGCAATTTTAAAATTTAATTACATCTATTATTTCTATGTTAGATTTATGAAGTGCTTTTTTTTAAATTTAATATTAAGATATCTATTTTAAATATTTTAAAAATTAAATAGTTTATGTTAAAATTATTAAATTTATAATAAAAAATTAAAATATATATTTTTAATTACTTTCTCTGAATGTAAAATTAAATATAATTTATAGAATATATTGAAATCCAATTTCTAAATGTTTAATGGGCTTCCTCTATTACAATTAAAAAAAGAACAAATTCCACTAATTTAGTCTCACATCACTTAAAATGTAAGATAATTCTTATTTATAAACACTTAGGAGACCACCTCTTATTAGTATTATTTATTTGAGTTATTCAAATTCTAAAATTGGCTTAGGGTCGAGATTGTTTAGTTGGCATAAAAATGAATAGTTGGACTTATTTGGATGAGTAAAAAATAAATGTAAATTTTTTTTATTTTATTTTATTTGAATTAAAATAAGTGAAATGTGAAGTCCAAAATTGATAATTTCGGCAACAATGTTAATGGTGGTCGATGGATGGCAGTAGTGGTGGTTATCGATCGGCGGGTGGCAGGGACCGACGATAGGTGGTGGCGACGGTGGGTGGTGGCAGCCAGTGATGGTGGTGGTCGATGATAAAAGTAGTGGCTGGCGGTGGGTGGAGGCAATAAAAAAAGCTTACTTGTGGTGTAAATGCGGTTCTTGCTCAAAATTAGGCAAGTTTAGTTTACATAAAAAATGAATTAAAATGGTTTATACTATATTTAATTTACTTTGCATTTCTTTTTCTTCCAATCAAACACTAATATTTTCAAACTTGTGCATTTGAAATACTTTACACCCACTTTACTTCCAACCAAATAACCCTTTAATCAAAATGTAGGAAAAAAATTCCTGTGCACCTAAGGCTAAGGATAGATAAATTTGTAATAATAATAATAATAAATTGTTTACATTAGACAAAAGCTCTCATTGAGGGTGGGCAAAAGCCATAAATCAATGTGAGTAATTTTATTAAAATGTATAGTCTAATTAAATAAAATTAAGGTTGGGCATTTTCCCACCCTCACTAGTGAGTAGTTCCACCCATGTTTGTTTAGATGATGTGTATCAACTTTATAAGCGATGATGTGCATGCATATATGCTATTAATGATGAAATCAATAGTAGATAATAATCAAGTGATGGTGGTCCATAGACCATTGTCGAGCAACAGTGGTTAGGATAAATTATCTAAAAATTGTGATTACATGATGATGATTATCAAACGACTCAAGTTGGGAGACCCGATTGGGCAATGATGGATGAGCAAAGAGTCAATAGATGATGATGATGATGATCAGTGATGTTGAATGTTACTCGGGGCTCTAAAATTCTTTAAATTTCAAAGCTGTGATCTCCAATTAGAAGTCAAAGTCAAAGCTTATTTTTCATGAAAAGAATAGGGGTCTATTTATAAAATTTTTAATGTTAATTTGATAAATTTATCTTAAGTCTCAAAACACTTCATGAAACTACCTATGCTGATTTCCTTAATCATAGAGTACTCTTTTGACATCTAAGTGCCTTAATAACATTAGAATTTATTTGTCATCGAGTATTATTTTAACATCTAAGTGCCTTAATAACTACATAATTGACTGATCTTACAATCATTGGATTCCTCTTGTTGAGAAACTCATTTTAACTATAAGCTAGCATTGAAATTCAGAGATCAATTGGTCATTCAATAAGTGTCAAGAAGTTTCCTACTACGCTTTGAATGCTTGATTTATGCTCATTTAGAGTAGAATCAAATCACCTTCAGTGTCATTGGGAGTAATCTTATCAAAATACCCAGTTAGGCTATAAATTTGATGAAATTGTAGTATGTATGGTCGTAAATTTTTCTCAAAAAAATTTTCTATTCAAATGTTACATCAAATTTCATTCTTTTATCAAATGAATTAATTTTTTGGTGACATTTAATATCATGTTTAGATAAGAAACTAGTAGGATTATTTTTTTTTAGTTGAAACCCACAAGGGGGCCTACGCGTTGATATAACAAAACGGTTACAAAGTCCTTAGGAGGATCCTCCAGCTCCCTATTGCTCCAAAGAGCTACAAAATAAAATAAAACCAAAAAACCTACGAGCCGGAGGATCCTCTTTCTACAGTTACAAAAACAATTTAAAGCTAACTTCGGACTGTGCAGCAACAGCACCCAAAAAAGGATAAGCCAAAGAATCTTTAAGCATTTTAGCCCCGCTCTCCTGCAAAAAATGACAAAAAAAAGCACAAAGAAAAAAGCAAAAACCAAAAAGCATACCTTGTAACGCAAGCCTTTCCACCTATTCAGAAACCTGCAAAAGATCTTCAATAAAGATATCAGCAACCCATGGTCACCAAAAACAGTCAAATATAACAGAATCCTTCTCAGCCAATCCAACCTCCCAAGAGAATCAGTGAACCAAAGCAAAACCAACAGCTCATATACGAAAACAGAGCCATTGCTCATAAACTTCAACCCAGCCAAACAATTCCCAAACGATATAAAGAAAAACAGATAGAGATCGTTGCCAACTCTTCCAGGCAACCACCACATCAGCAGAAAAAACAAGAAAAAAAGACCCCCACCAATCCCCAACCATCCAGCACCACCGATTCAAACTCAAACAACACCAACACCAACAGATAGTGTGACCCAGAAAACCCATAACAGAGCTAGTTACAGGATTAAAAAAATAGACAGGAAAAAAAGACATAACACCTAAAACCCAAGCAAACCAGCAATCACCCATGCCTGATATGAGGCAAAGCAACTTTATCCACAGAAATCATACCTCTAAACGAGGTATCTAAATTAAGAATATCAATTTCCTCATAATCAGCAAGGTGAGCTCCCTTATTAGCCAACCATTCAGCACAAACGTTACCTTCTCTAAAAATATGAGAAATCTTAAAATTCAAAAGACTCAGTAAGTTTCTTATTTTCCTCATAATATAGAAATTCTGGGCATTGCCATTATAATTATTTAAAATACTAGTGACAATCAAGTTGGAATCCACCTCAATCCAAACATCAGTAAAACCCCATTTTAAACAAAGCTGGATCCCCATCAACAAAGCATTAAGCTCAGCCCAGAAAACATCCAGATGGTTCACGGGAGCAGCAAAACCAGATAAAATATCACCCTGAAAATCACGTATAAGACCACCCGCCCCAGCATTAGATAAACCAACAGACCCGTCAGTATTAAGTTTCACAAAAGGGGGTTGAGGTTTTAACCAATAAACCACATAATCCACATACATAGATCTACCACAATTTAACTGGATACCCAACTTAACAGCCAGATTCAAACATTTAGAAAAAGTTTTATGAGTAATAACCTTACAGGAATACAAATTCATAATTTTCCTTTTCACATTATCAATAATACGCATCTCATCCATCTTAATATTATCTTGTTTAGCCTCATTACGTGCTTTCCAAATATTCCATAAAATAAGAATAAGAATAAGATTGAAAATATAACCTTTAGTAGGAATGAACCAGCTATCCACCATAGAAAACAAATTATCAGGAATGGAACCCACATTTTTACTAAACATTTGATTAAAATAAAGCCACACTTTCTGTGCAATCTGACCATTAATAAAAATATGGTTAATATCCTCAACATTAGAGCAACACAAACATTTGGACGCTAAAATGAAACCTTTCTTTTGTAAGAGATTATCCACATGTAAGAAACCTTTGAAACATCTCCACACAAAAGTCGAGTAAGTAATAGAAAAAGAGCTATGCCAAATGGCCGCAAATCTAGAAGATTTCTCCATATGAGTACGACATTTATCCCAGAGCTTACGCATATAAAATCTACCATCAGAAGAAGCAGAGAACAAAATTTTATCCAAAACATTAACATTCAGGGGAATAGATAAAATGTTATTAACTAAACAACTAGGCATCAGATTATGTAACATATCCACATTCCATCTATTGTTAATAATAAAATTAGAAACCTTAACAGAATCCAAAGTGTGAGTATTTAAAAAAGCATCTATAGAAAAATCCCCCAACCAGTTATCCTGTCAGAAATAGATATTCCCCTTCCCTAAACCCCATTGGATAAAATTTTCAGCTTCCCATTTAATGTTACATAATCTTTTCCACGTAAACGAATCAGAATTTTTAAAAAAGCACAGAACAGGATGCTTATTATGACAATATTTAACATTCATGAACCGAGCCCATAAACTACTATTGGATCAAAAAGACAACCAGAGTTTATGAGAGAAAGCAATAGCAGTGTCAAATAAATTCTTACAACCCAACCCTCCTTCATCAAAAGGACCACAATTTTTATGCCAAGCAGCCCAGTGAATAGCTTTAGAATTATTTTTAGATCCCCAAAAAAATTTGTTAATCATCCTCTCAAGTCTATTGTAAACAGCCGTAGAAGGCATCAGAGTATGGAACAAATATATAGGAATCGAATTGAGCACAGCTTTCACAAGCACCAACCGTCCACCAAAAGACAAAAAACTAGTAGACCAATTAGCCAACTTCTTTTGAATTATGGAGAAAATATCATCAAAAAGGAAATTTTTCTTTTTACCCTTGAAAATAGGAGTACTCAAATACTTAATAGGGAGATTTTTAAATTGAAAACCACAAACTCTTTGGATGGCCAAAATCCTATTCTGATTGATAGAATTCCCCACAAAAAAATTACTCTTCTCTTTACTAACTTTAAGACCACTACACTTATGAAATTTAGAAAGAAGTTTCATCAAAATTTTGATATTCTTTATAGAACCATTAGTAAAAAGAATGAAATCATCCGCAAAACTCAGATGAGAGATAGGAAAACCTCTAACACTCCGAAAATTAAGGTTAATATTCTTAGCAAAAAGATCGTTAACACCTCTCGATAAATATTCCATAGCTATAATAAAAAGAGCAGGAGAAATAGTATCACCTTGTCGAAGACCTTTAAAAGATTTAAAAAAACCATGGTTTCTACCATTAATAATCACAGAAAAGAAACAGTTATCCACGCTATTCTTAACCAATAATATAAAATCTTGACTAAAACCAAATAAAGATAGAACCTTAAACAGAAAATTCCGCTCTAAATTATCGTAAGCTTTGGTGATATCCAATTTAAAAATAATATTACCTCCTGAAACTTTAGTGTTAATATCATTAACAAGTTTTTGGGCAAGTAAAACATTATCACTAATACTTCTCCCCTTAACAAAACTGGTTTGATTTAAAGAAATAATTTTGGGTAAAATAGAGGCTAATCTAGAAGCAATAATCTTGGAATTAAGTTTATTGAAAAAAGTACACAGGCTAATGGGCCTAAATTCAGTCCATCTTTTAGCTCCCTCAATTTTCGGAATAAGAACAATGTTAGAAGAGGAAAAGAACTTAGGATACGGATTACCTTTAAAGAAATCTTGCACAGCTAAAATGACATCATCTTTCACAATTTCCCAAGAATTTTGAAAGAACTTAGTCGTAAAACCATCAGGGCCAACAGTAGCATCACCATTCATATCCCTAAGAACATTAAAAATTTTAGTTTTCATAGGTACTTGACAAAGCATTAAATTCTCCTCATCCTCAATACATTTAGGAATATACTCAGGATTAGAGATAGGAAAAATTCATTCATTACATTTAAACAACTGCATAAAGTAATCCACACCAGACTTACAAATTGAATCATCAGAATCAAGAGTAATACCATCATTATTAATAATTTTGTGAATTTTGCTTTTAGTCTTATTCTTGTTAGCTAACGCATGAAAAAATTTGGTATTTCTATCTCCCTCGATAACAAATTTAGCATTAGCTTTTTGTTGCCAAAAAGCTTCTTCTTGATTATGCAACTTAACAAGATCATTCTTAATGACATTTAATTTAGAATTATTATCCTCAGAAGGAATATCATAACATATACCCTCCCACTCAATAGCTTTAGCCTCCATTTCCGTAATATTCAAAAAAAAAACATTTTTAAAAATATGTTTATTACAATACCTCAGACATTGTTTTAATCTAGCCAACTTATCCCAAAGCCTCAACATACCAGAAATATTGTTATCAGGAAACACGGGAGCATTCCAATTATATTCCAATGCCACTTTAAAATTATCATGAAGCAACCACATATTCAGAAATCTAAAAGCAGAATTACCAATGTGATTGATAACATTGATATTTAAAAGTATAGGAACATGATCAGAAAGAGTTCTACTTAAATGCTCCACATTAGTACCCGTAAAACTAGCTAACCATTCATGGTTAAACAAAATTCTATATAGTCTTTGGAACAAGTTAGCCCTATTCCAAGTGAAACGAGAACCACAAAAACCAATATCATTCAGGTTGCAATCATTTATCATCTCATTAAAATCTTCCATAGCTCTATAATTAGGGCACTTACCTCCCCTTCTCTCATTAACATGAGCAATAATGTTAAAATCCCCACCAACACACCACAGGCCGTTGATATTATTAGCAAAATTAAATAGTTGTTCCCAAAGATTAAGCCGATTAATTCTAGTACAGGCAGCATAAACAAAAGAGGCAAAACAATTAACATTACCAACAATAACTTGACAATGCACAACTTGATGACAATCCATAATAATGTCTACTTCAATATGGTTATTCCACATGATCCATATTTTATTAGAACAATTAGCAAAATATTTAGAAAAACCTAAGAATTTAGCAGTATCTGTAATTTTATTAGCATTAATAAGAGGTTCACTCATAAAAAGAAGCTTAATATTGTTAATTCTACAAATATTTTTAACTCTAATTTTAGAATCCTTACCACCAATGCCCCTCACATTCCACATAAGAAATTTAATCATTACCTTCTTTATAAAAATTTTGAGCTCTCGATCGAAGATCTTGGTGTAACAAGACAATTATGTTTCCCCTATTTTCCTTTTTTTTTTTTCCCTTTAGAGACCACATCCTCTTCCACAACCTTATTAACCTTTAATTGAAGAGAGGAAGAAGAATTACCTTGTTTAGTAAGAGGAGAAGAAACCACCTTAGAAACCGGAATAACCTCCCCTTCCTCATATGATTCCAAATTAGTATCAGCACCATCATCCTCCAAAACGTTAGTGACCTGTTCGAAATCAAAGCATTTTCAATAGCCACTGAGTTAGATTGGACAGGCAATTCATTTAATAAATCATCAACTAAAATAAAAAGTTTAGGATCAGGCACAATTTCTTTCCCTTTATTGGTCAAAACATCCTTACCACCAGATTTTATAACCTCATCAGAATTTTCCGGCACGGTCTCTTTACCCTCACATTTCTCTTCCACAACAATTTTTTCACCTTCATTTAAAGAACTGTTGTGCACAGCAGAGGACGGTTCCACAGGAATAAATTCCAGATTATTATTGCCCACCTGCACATACACTTTGTTATTCCCTGCAGAGCCAGGACCCCCGTTCGATTGCCCAGCAGATATCTTTAGCTTAGGGTTCAATTTAAAACATTCAGAAACCGCATGTTCATGTTTTTACAGTGGTTACAGAAATTCGGGACTTTCTCAAATTCAGCCTTTTGCATATAACCATACGCTTTCGATCCAACTCAATTTTCTTTAGGATATTTTTTCGAAATATCAACTTCAACGAGTACTCTAGCAACAGAAGGACGCGTTTTTGAAGCGGTAGCCTGGTCAGTTTGAAGAGGTCTACCAAATATGGATCCCAGCGCATGCAACACTTTAGAATTAAAAAAATGCAATCTTAAATTCGGAAAAGAGATCCAGATCGGAACAATCGAAGATTCTTCTTTAATATCGAAAAACAGAGTCCATTTTAAAACACGCATTTGACAGTTTAAAATGAAATACGATCGTCTAGCAAAAACCCTACTGTAGTCAAGATCGTTTGATAGTTGAATGGCAACATGCCTAGCATCTAAAAGCCCAACCGAATAAAATTCCGAGAGCTTCAAAGATAAAAAAAAGTTACGAATAGCATCCAGATATGGGCGTCTCAAGCCAAATTTACCAACCAAAGTATATTGAAACGGGGAAGCTAACTTTAGCACTTCCTCATCCGATAATAAAACCGCGGGTACACCATTAAAAACATATTGCTTAACATTAGGAAAAATATCACCTGAAGAAGACACTACAGGAAAACTGCCCATTACCGGCGAAATTTTCCGGCGGAGTTCCGGCGGGTTTTCCGGCGAATTTCCGACAGATAAAGGGCAAATTTTTCTGACTTATTTTTTCGACAGAATTTCCGACGGATGTTCCAGCGGATTTTTTCCGGCAGAGTTTCCGGCGAAATTTCCGGCGGATTTAAAATTTTTTAGAAATAAATAATTTGATAAATTATTATAATCAATTTTAATATAATAAATAATTTACTAATAACTTCAATAATTTATTTTAAAGTGTTTTAAAATAATATAAAAAGATAAAAATAATAATAATATAAAAAGTTACTAAATTAATAATTAATTTATTATAAAATTAATAACTTATTTTAATTATTTATTAATTTTAATAATTTATTTAATAGTTAATTGAAATATTTTAATTTATTTGATTTTAAATAATTAAATTAAGTTATCAATTTTATATATTATAATTTAGAATTTAATAACTTAAATTATAATAAAATAAAATAAATTATCATTTAATAATTAATAAAAAAATTAAATGATTTAAAATTAAACTTAAATTATAGTAAAATTTTATAATTAATTATTTTATTAAATTAAATTAAATAAATTAAAAATTTATTATTAAATTAAATTAACTAATATAATAATTTATTTTAAATTAAATTATATTTTTTATCTTTAAGAATTCATTGTTAAAAAAAAATACTTTAAGATTTATTTTGTCTGTTTTAAGTTAAATAAAAAAAATATGAGAATTTAGTAGTTTTTGTCTAATGGCTTGGATGGCAGATGGATGATTGCTTAAGTGCGCAGAGGGGGGAGGTCCTTGGTTCGAAACTCGCTGAAGGCGCGCGCGGCCCACGCGGGTTCAGGTGAGCGAAGCAGGGCTCGGGCGGGGTAGGTTCCACGCGGACTCGGGTTACGCCGGAATGGGTTCTGGCTGGGCTGGGCAGGAGCGGGCGAGTTCGAGGCGGTCTGAGCCGGAGCGGGTTCTGGGCTGGCCTGTACCGAAGCAGTTTTTTTTTTCTTGACATTCCGGCGAAAAAAACTTCCGCCGGAAATATTTCCGTCGGATTATTTTTTGTCGGAAACATTTATCGACGCACGCCAAACCAGAGCACCAAAATCTGCCGGAAACCAAAAAATTACGTCGGATTTTACGTGTTACCGGCGGATATAGTCCGCCGGTAATGGCGTGTTTTCCTGTAGTGAGTTGAACCAGCTAGAACTTCTTTAAAAGATCTGGATCTATAAGGTGAAGAGGAACCTTCAGCATCAAGATTAAAAACACCTTTTTTCGAAGCGACAGACGGATCCACAGCTTTCCCCCACGGATTGACCACGGGAACATCCGCCATGGAAAGACACTCCGGAAAGGGCAGGAACACACCGAAGGAGCACCAAGCCAGCCAGATCTAACACAAACCCAGCGCAGAACAGGAGCAAAAAGCCGCTAGAGACGACGGCGACTGAAAGCACGGTGGATCGATAAGAAACTAGGATAATGATTCACCAACCCATCACTCTCCTTTTTATATAAAAATTATATTTTTAGAAGGATAACAATATAATTAATATCTAAGTTTATTAATCATAAATATAATATTAAGGTTTCATTTGGAATGATTTTTTTATTACTTCTTAAAGCTACAGATTTATAATTTTTATACTAAAAATTTACTTTAAAAATCAGTAAAAAAAAGTCGTTGCAAACAAGCCTAAATCAGTTATAAATTCATAAATTTCACTTAATTAATGAATAACCGAAATACGGCACATAAGTCAAACAAAAATTCTTCAGCATGAATTTATTGAAACATAGGACATGTAAAATTCTCACTCTGTATAAATTAAAAATAAATTAATTTAAAATTAAGACAAACGTGGCTCATAAACCTTATAAAAATAAAATAAAACTACGCCTTTTCAATTCCTTAATGATAAAGCTCCATACTGGAAATTCTGGAATTTCCATCTTCCTCTTTCTCAGCATAGCCCATCAAAAGAGAAGAGAGATCCAAAGGATCGGAGCTTCTGAATCACCACTGCTTTCTTCATCAAAAGGCTCGATCTTTTCTCTGATCTAACGCTACTAGCAGGGAGAAAAGAAATTAATCCAGATCATAGAAATCAAGATCTAATTTCATTTGCATGGACGCCGCTCAGTGGTCAAAGGTAAGCTTAATCAAACTTCAAAGTGTTCATAAATCGGAGAAGATATATATCTACCGGCCTGTTAATTAATAACTAATTACAATTAGCTTAATAATTAATTAAATCTCAGGAAGCAGCTGTAGCGGAGACGGCGGCGACGACGGCTCCGGCGATCTCGCAGAGAAAAAATCGTAGGAAGAATGATCAGAAACAGCTTAACTGCCCTCGCTGCAACTCAAATAATACTAAATTC
Source organism: Dendrobium huoshanense (assembly GCA_016618105.1). NCBI lineage: Eukaryota > Viridiplantae > Streptophyta > Magnoliopsida > Asparagales > Orchidaceae > Dendrobium > Dendrobium huoshanense. The sequence continues at coordinate 95,715,432 of CM028347.1, forward strand.
TGTTACTATAACAACTACAGCCTCACACAGCCACGTTACTTTTGTAAGACTTGCCGCCGTTATTGGACGGAAGGTGGGTCCCTCCGTAACATCCCCGTCGGCGGCGGCTCACGGAAAAACAAACGGTTGATAACTGCCACGTCATCATCTGCACCTTCTTCTTCTTCTTCCATGCAGAACCACCCAAAGTTCAGTAGTACTGATCAAGTACGGGATCTGAACCTTGGGTTTCAACAAGGCGGAGGATCTGGGTTGCCGGAGCTGGGGATTTTGAGGGGTGGAGGTATGTCAGGGAGACAGATGGGAAGTAATTTCATGCACGAGGTTTTCGGGTTGCAGGAATTAGGGTTAGGGTTTCAGGTTGGTGCAGGTGGAGCTACAGATCATGATGAAGGAAGAGTTTTGTTTAGCTCAAGTGCTCCTCGTGATGGGGTTTTGGGTCAGAATAGAGGGCTGGGAGGAGAGACGCAGGGGTTTTGGAATGGGATGATGGGCGGTGGAGGAAGTTGGTAGAGGGAAGAAAGAGAGAAAAGTGAAGAAGAAGGACATGAATTGAAGTACTGGTTCGTGAATAATTAGGGTTTGTGTTATTTTATGCTGTTTGTTTGGCTTTGAGGGTGAGTTACAGAGATTTCTTAGTTGATTTGGAGTTTGTTTTCTTCTCACTAACACAGCTAGCACAGGAGCCATATAACTCTTTAGCTAGTGTTTATTTCTTATATTGCCATTGTTATGGGCAAAAGGAAGCTTTTTTTTTATTTAGGCTTCGAAGGTGTATTCTCTAATTAAAGGTGTTTGCTTAGTGAAAGTTGGATTTGGTGAAGGGTTCAAATCAAAAGATCGGGACTGCTTTTGGTTTCTATTTTATATATAAAAGGTTTGTAATGTAGCAAAAAATAAAATATTTATGACTTCATATATATTTTTTACATTAAAATGGTGAAAATTGTGTTAATTTAGGCTTTGTTTGAGACGACTTTCTTCCTGTCCCAAACAAAATCTTTTTTTTTTTTTGGACATTTAGACAATTTAAGGCAAATTCACACACACAACGCATACAAATAGACTCGAATCCTAGATCTCATAGTTGGAAGTCTTAGCTCTCAACCAATAAGTCAAAGAGAGCTGTGTATCCAAACAAAATCTTAATGTATGTTTTACTTATCTCTAATTTTATTGCCTGTTTTGGCTAGAAAGAGAAAAAAAAGAATGTAAACATTGAAGCTACCAATTTTAGTGGAACTGTGTGTGACATTTTTCCTTTATGTTCTGCACATAAATCTGAATATGTTAACTCCATTTTTATGCAATTTCTTCGTCTAGTTTTGTCCTCCCTGTGAACCAGCTAGCTCTGATTTGTGATGTCTCATCAAACCCTCTAAAGATTCTTCTCGACATGAAATAACAAGGAGGAGAAATCTGAGCTGAATGACTAATTGCAGGTAAGGGCACATCATTTTACCTTTTTTTTGTTGGGACATTTAGGCCATTTAAGGCAAATTCACACACACAACGCATACACATGGACTCGAACCTTGGACCTCTTAGTTGGAAGCCTAAACTCTCAACCAATAGGCCAAGGGGAGTTGTGTTCATTTTACCTTCTTCAGTACTACACTATCACATAATAATTTGCTACAATCATTACATTCTAAATACAGCTGCTGCATGAATTTGAACCATTATGATTCTTATTTATTGATTTTCAAAATATTTTTTTTAGTAAAAAAAAAATAAAAATTAAAAATTTTATAACAAAGAAACTAATAAAAAATCATCCAAAATAAAATCTCAATGAAGTAATGCTGCATTTATGAAAAACACAGCTGAATAGAAGTTTTATAGAAATTATATTAATGAAAAATTGTTCATTTCAATATGATTTGACAGGTAAACTATTGGAAATAAATTGACCAGCACTAATTATTACACGGTATAAGATGGGCCACATGATGAGCCACATCTCATATTTTCATTTTACTTCTTCAATTAATTTCTATTTTTTTTTTTATTTTGGTAAACCGGGGGCAGTATGGTATAAGAGAAAAAGTATCGTCTTGCACTGTGTCTATTATCCCTGCTCACACATCGGCACCTTCGCCATGAACAGCCCGTTTAAGCTCCTTTAGAAAAATCACAATTTTTTAACTGAAAGGGCGTCGTCTACCATCAGCTCTCTTATATTGCTAGACAACAACAAAGTTCCGTAGGAATAACAGAAATTTCCGGCGGTTTTTCCGGCAGAACATTGGCTGTACTGACCCCTTTTAGCACGACCGACGGATGCGACGGCGAGCGGCGGTACTTTCTGGCGATCTATGTGGCACACTTTCTGCTCTTTCTTCTTACGATATGCATGTGAGGTTTCATTTTGTCCTTAATTCAAGGATAAAAAGCTATTGATATCAACAACTTTCTATGATGCTTTGATCTTAACCAAAGATAGCACCTTTGATTTAGCCCATAGATCGATCCTGAAAATCTGATCCTTGGTAGTCTTTTCTCTTCATGATGTGCGGCCACCTTCTTCTTCCTCGGCACATTTTTCCTTGGGTATAAAGGAACTTTTGACAACTCTTGGTTCCTTTGCCTCAAATTTTTTTTATGAATATAGCGATCTTTTTCTTCTAATCTTTTTTGATGAGGTATCTTATTCTTCTTGTAGGTTTTAGTTTGGTAAAAAAAAGCTAAGCAAAATATGAGATGCTTTAGGTAAGAGAGTTTAGTTTGAGTTTGATTAGGCTAAGTTATGCTCAAAATTATATAACTTATTTTATAATTAGTGAAGAATTTAAATTATCAAGCGAAATAGTTAAAAAAAATCCTGTTGGGATCTCAAAATTTTCATTAGATACTTTTTTTAATAAAAAATAGTATGGATCTTAAAACACCTAAAGCAGTTTTAACTTCAATTTTTAATGAAAATTATGAATCTCAAAATTAATTTTTAATTTGTTGCAACCCCAATTTTGAGATTAATGCTTTATTTAGAGTTTAGGGTTATTACTGCTTATTAAAGCACTTTTTTAATACAAAATTTAATTTTTTTTGCTAAAAAACTTCTTAAAGAAACAGTAAGAAAGATGTCCCAAACGAAATCTTTTGATTCTTAAAACAGAGTTTTAATAAAAATTAAAATTTTAATAAGCAATAAATAAGCCATCCCAAATGAAACATAAGACTTTATTTAGGATAACTTTTTTAATATTTTATGAAGCAGTTTTTTATTATAAAATTTCCAAATTAAAAACTTTTGTACTAAAAAAATTGATTCATAAAGTAGTAAGAAAGTTGTCCCACATGAACCTTATAGCCTTGTTTGGAATTGCTTTCTTATAGTTTTTTGAAGTAGTTTTTAAGTATAAATATTTTTTGAGCAAAAAATTGTTGTACTAGAAAACTGCTTTAATTTAAAAAGCAGTAAGAAAGCAGTCCCTAACAAAGCCTAAAATTAATGTGGTGACAATTAGTTGCGATCAACCATACGTAATCGCAAGTTATATTTGTAATATTGTGATCGTCTGAGTGACAAACTAAGTGATGACAATTAGTTGCTTCTTAAAATAGTTTTTTAATATCGAAATTTTAATTTTTATACTAAAAAATTATTTTAAAGAAATCTCAACTCCATTAATTAATCTACATATATAATTTTCATTTTTGTATTTATGGATGATAATAATTTAGAAAATGCTTATCAAAATGCTTTATGTAGAACTCTTAAATAAATAAATAAATAAACCTTTTTTTTAGCAAAATTCAAATATTTATTTTAGATGATATTTATCATCTTACAAGTAAGTCTTAAATAACAGATTTCACGGATCAACAAAAGAAATGCAATTAATGGTTGTTGATTTTAATGCAATGATAAAAAATACATCAAACAAAATTTAGGATTCATTTGGGATAGCATTTTTTAGAGTTTTCTAAATCAATTTTTTAGTAAAAAAAAAATTAAAGTATAAATTTTTGTATTAAATAGCTGTTTTAGAAATCAATAAAAATGTTGTCCCAAATGGCGCCTTAGGTTTCGTTTGGGACTACTTTCTTCTAATTCTTAAAGCAGCTTTTAGTACAAAATTAAAATTTTTATACTAAAAAGCTGTTTTAAGAAGCAAAAAAGAAAACTATTCCAAACGAAACCTTAATGTCTAACCCTATAATAGCAACCCTAAAAGAATTTTATTTTTCTTTATAGATTGTTCCTATTTTAAACTTTTTATTTAATTATTTTCTAACTATGTTAATTCCCAAAGTTGAACCTTCTAATTTTAATTTATTAATTAAATATATTTTAATTTTGTCACCCCTGATCTCTTTAAATCCTGATCCTAATTAACACTCATTTGTTTTATAAAAATTTCTTATTAAACTTATATTGATCAACACCATTGATCAAACCCATGCCATTTTATGTATTTATTCTTATTATTATTATTTTCATTCAAGATATATATGTGTATATACACACACATTATACGCTCTAAATTTAATCTACATAAAATTTATTTGAATTAAATATATAAGCTGACTCAATAAAGATGGTGAGAATATTACACGTTTTTACTAGAATTTTTTTGAAAATCCATTTAATCATGAGATTATGGGGAATTTAAATTTTTACAATATTGTTTCAGGAGTATTATTTCTCTCCTTAAATAAATATAAGATGCATCTCTTTTTTTTATTCTACAGTACTTAGAGGAAATGAATAATTAATAAAGAAGAATAATATTCAAATACAACAATCAAGCCTTCATGGCTTTATCCCACTACATGAGGTCCTCTTAGGGGTGTAAACGAGTCGGGCAAGTTTTGATACTATCGAGCTCAGCTCATCAGTCAAAAAGTGAGCTTGAGCTCAAGTCGAGCACAAAAGTCGAACTCGAACTCGAGCTCATCCCTTTGTAAACTAGCTCGAGCCAGCTCGCGAGCCTTGAATTCACCCATCCGCGTTGTCCGTGTCGTCCACGTCGTCCCATCGTTTGATCGTCAAATTCACCCGTGGCCCCTGCCATCCGAGCTTGAGCCACGCGACGGACATGACCGCCTCGAGCCACGCAACTGATGCAAGCGCCTCGAGGCTCGAGCGATGTACGCCTCAAATAGGTTGGATTAGGCTGGATTAGGTGGGTATTTAAAAATAAAAAGTATTTTAAAAATATTAATAGTGAATCGAGAGGCCAGTGAGCTCATGAGTCGAGCCTCAATCCAGCTCAAACTCGAGCTTGTTTAATAAACGAGCTCGAATTTGAGCTCGATAAGCTCGGCTCACTTACACCCCTAGGTTTGCTACATGAATACTTTTTTTTTTCCATGAACCATATTCTCATTTACATCTAATAAAAAATTATTTCTAATACCTCTAACTTTCTGAACATATGACATATCTAATTAATACATCTACTCTCTTAATCAGTTCATTAGAAGGCTTACATTTTATGTGACCAAATAATCTAAGACGACTCTCTTTAACCTTATTTGCCACGTATAAGAATAATACTCGAATATTAGAATAAAATCAGTTGTTATTTAAATTATTCCTAGTTATTAATATTTAATTATATATTTTAAAACTTAGTGACTAAGAAATATTTTTTTTTTAAGTTTGAAAAGATTGATTATTATGATTACAAATTTTAAAAAAATACTTTTATAAATGCCTAAATAAATATATATCATTCATGAATTCAAACAATTTTTTAATCATGCACCAATTTGTCACAATCAAAACATTAAAAATAAAAGAAAAATAATTTAAATAATGCCACTAAATCTTAAATTTTAAGTGGTTATTTGAGATAAATTTCTATGTTTTAATTTTTATTTGATTCATATTTTAATATATAATAAACAAATATATTTAATATTCTAAAAGTAACTTATTTTTCATTTTATAAAACATCATATAATTTAATTTATACCGCAAAGAGTAGTAGTTGGAAGGGCGGAGACAAATAAGTCGTGGGTGATTAATTATGGTGATTTTTATAGAAATATTTGTTGAAATTTTTTATTTAAAATATAAAAACAAATATATATATTTAAAAAAAAATCAAATAATTAATTCCAAAGAGAGACTTGGAAAATGATTTGTTATCTAACTCTGAGCTCTTTAAAGAAGAAATATTTTTAATTAATTCTGCTTAGAGATTCAGTGGGCTGTAGAATTGGATGCAAAAAGCAGAGAGCACCTACCCTAAAGTTTTTCACCTAATGATTCAACATTCACATTCACTTAATAAATACCATTTATATCATTTTCATCATCGTCACTTTCTCTCTATGCTCTTTCTCTACAGAAGAAAGCAAATTACCTGACATAGGCATTCTTCTGTACAATCAATTATTCCTCTTCAATTATTTTTTGCGTTTGAGACAGCTCTTTTAATATTTTCTAAATAAGTTTTTCATCCATTTCTTATTATGCCACTCCAACCTTTTCACGTATATACTCATTTCGTATTATGTCTCTAAGAGTAAAGCCACTCATCCACTTGAGTATCCACATCTTTGCAATACATAATATTATGCTTATCTTCTTATGGCCAACATTCTGCACCATAAAGCATTACAGGTCTCACTACCATTTTAGAAGATTTTCCCTTAAGTTTGAGAGGGACTTTTCTATCACACAACAGGCCTGATGCATTCCTCCACTTCAACCATCCAATCTAAATTCTACTAATAATATCCCCATCTATTTCATTATCATTTTGAACAATAGACCCAATATATCTAAAATGTGTACTCTTATTAATGACTTGATCGCCCAAAATTACAATTACCCAACTAGATATATTATTACTAAAATTACACCATATATTTAGTTTTAGATCTAAGCCTTTAAACTCTAAGGTTGAGCTCCATAATTCAAGTTTATCTTCAACTCCCTCTATAATTTTATCAACAAGAAGAATATCATCAGCAAAAAACATACATCATAGTACAACATCTTATAAATGTTTAGTAAGAACATTCATAACTAAAGCAAAAAGATATGAGCTTAAGGCTTATCCTTGATGTAATCCAACTAAAATAGGAAAATAATTGGCCAAACTATCTTGTGTTTGAACACAAGTAACAGTTCATGTATATATATCCTTAATGACTCGAATATAAGCATTATTAATGCTTTTCTTATGAATAACTTTGCATAGTACTTCTCTTAGAACTTTATCATATGCTTTCTCTATATCATTAAAAATCATATGTAGATCTTCCTTATTCTCTCTATGCTTCTTCATCAAGCCTCTCAATAAATGTATAGCTTCTATAGTAGACCTATCTGGTAGGAATCCAAATTGATTTTAAGAAACATTATTGTCACCCCACAACCTATGCTCTGTAACTCGCTCCCATAGTTTTAAAGTATGACACATTAACTTAATACCTTTATAATCTAAACAATCATGCGCATAACTTTTATTCTTAAAAATATAAATCAACACTAATTCTCCACTTATCTGACATCTTTTTCGTCTTCATAATAATATCAAAAGTTCAGTAAGCCAAAAAAATTCTTTCATCTCCTAATCATTTTCACACATCTATTGTGATATCATCAGGTCTAATAACTTTTTTTATACTTCATTTCTTTAAAGCCCTTTTAACTTCGGTTTTACTAATACAAATATAAAAGCAAAAATCTTTATTTTCATTTAGAGTGCTAAGGTCACTAAAGTCAATCACTTTCTCATAAGAGCAAATTTTTAAAAGGACCAGGCTTTACGTATAAATTAGGAGAAGAAACACATTATAATTAAAGTTTAAAAAGCATCAAAAACGTGAAAGGGTAGCTCGTTTTGCAAAAAAAGCAATGCATAAAAACGTTTTTAGGGAAAATGCAGCTGCCCTTTGCGTTTCCATAAAAAAGTAAAAAAAAAAAAACACATTTCTTTTGTGCGTTTTGCTTAAAATTCAAATAGTAAAAATTGAAAAGAGTAAATGCAAGGAGAGACAATTTTTAAATGAGTAAATATTTAAAGGCAGAAATTTTACAAACCATATAACAATCAAAGCAGAAATATAAATTTAATTTAAAATTATGATGTAATTTTAATTAACTTAAATATAAATATAATTTAAAATTATATTAGATAAATGATAAAAAAACTAAAACATTTGACTAATAATTTATTTTTAAAATATTCCTTTATTTAAATATACTTATATTGAATATTAAATTTAATCAATTAATTTATTTTATTTTTAAAATAATTTAATCTATCAAGCTTTATATGAGAATATTTTAATATTAGTTAAATTTTATACTTGATATATAATCAAAGAATTTTTTTGATCGGGCACAAATCTCAAAAATAAATAAAGTTGGAATTTCAAAAATTAAATCTGAAATCATATGAACTCTGATTTCGGCGAACTTATAGTCGAATAGAAGGTCTCAATAATACGAACCCAACGACACCAAAATCAACCCAATCATAACTCAAATAGTTTCAAATCAAAGACTCAAATCACATTTGGAAGGTTCAATATATTTTTCATCTGTTTGTGTGCATGATATACTTACAATGCTGGGACAAAAAAATTTCTAACTCTACCACCACATATATTCTAGCCCGCAAAAATACTAATTATACTAAATCGATAAATGTTATGTAATTAACAATTTCTCAATGAATCAATACTTATATTCAATTTAAAATATATAAATTTAAATTATTCATAATTATAATATTAAATTAGTTTTTTTATTAATATATTATAATTGAATATTGTAAAATTAATTTATTAATCGTAATTTTAATATTTAAATTTAATATACTTTAATTAACTTTAAATTTTATATACTTTAATTCACTCTAAATCTTATAATTTTTTTTATTTTTATAAAATAAAAACTAAATAATTTAAATTTATATATATTAAATTGAATATAAGTATTGATTTATTGAGAAATTATTAATTACATAACATTTATCGATTTAGTATAATTAGTGTAAAATTTCACTAATGTTAAAATTTCTCATATCAAATCTGATAGATTAAATATTAGGTTAAATTATTTTAAAATAAATTAAATTAATTGATAAAATTTAATATTTAATATAAGTATATTTAATTAAAGGTATATTTTTAAAATAAATTATTAGCCAAATGTTTTAGTTTTTTTATTATTTATATAAATATAATTTTAAATTATATTTATATTTAAGTTAATTAAAACTACATCATTTGAAATAATTTAAATTAAATTTATATTTCTACATTGATTGAATTAAAGGTAATATGAAGAGAATTATATGCTTTATAAAATTTCAGTTTCTCTGCTCCTCTCTGTATTTATTCTATTAAATATTTAGTGTTTTAATTTTAAGCATAAAACGCACAAAAGAAATGCGTTTTCTATGGAAACGCAAAGAGCAACTGAATTTTCCCCAAAAAAAAGCTTTAATGCTTTGCGTTTTTATGCGAAACGAGCTACCCATTTGTGTTTTTGATCTTTTTGAAATTTTATTTAGAATATTTTCTTTTAAATGTGTTCCTTTACCTAATTTATATCTAAAGTCTGATCCTTTTAAAAATTTGCCCTTCTCATAATATTCATTGAAAAATTTAGCTAAATATCTCATCCAGCTTTATTAAATATTTTTTTCTATTAAAAACATTTTTTCATCTTCATTATTAATACACTTCACTTAATTAAATCATTACTATTTCTATCTCTTTGTTTAGATAACTTACACATATCACTTTTGCCATTCTTAGGCTTCGTTTGGAATGGCTTTTTTTCTGCTTCTTAAAGCTTTAATTTTTGTACTAAAAAGTTGATTTAAGAAGAAAGTTGTCCCAAACAAAACCTTAATATCTAATATATTATATAAATCATTAAAAGCTAAATTTTTTACACCAGAAATTACTTTTTTAACTCCTTACGGGCCTCTTTAAATCTTTCTCAATTATCTGAATTTTTACGGCTAAATTCATTTTTATAATAATAAGTATAATAGAATTAATTAATTAATTTTTTATTGTATTAATTTAAAACAAATTTTATATTTTTCAATTTCCTCTAATATATAGCTTACATTGTGAACATTATTGGGTTCAGCTCAAAACCTAAATAGTGAAATTGAGGGCCATAGGACATGATTTGATTGATGTTTCATGCTGTGTTAAATCAAAGCCAGCAATAATTTCTTATTTTCCTGCTTTCATAGCTACCAATATAAAAAAGATGCTGTTTTAGTACTTAATTTTTTTTATCAATTTTAAATTTAACCTTATTATCTTTATTTATAATAATATTATTTACATGTACAAAGTATATTAATATTTTAACAAATACTTGTTTTGTTATTTTTAATCATCAAATCATAACACACACTTACATAATTACATAAAATCAATTTTTATATTAATCTATATTTTTATATGATAATTAGAGAAAAATTGAGTAAGAATATTTTTTCTTAATTGTAATTATAATTAATTTTATAATTATCAAATTTATTTTGAGATGATTATAATCAATTTTTCTATTATATTTATCTTAAAATAAATATATTTGTTATAAGATTTACCTAATTCCTCAAATTTTTTATCCTAACAATTTCTATTTAGTTTGACTATCACTAATGACAAAATATTACCATTACTGCTAATTTATTCTTACTTTGTTATGAGCAATTATTTGTTTGATGTTCATCATTATTGACAATAGTAGTAGTAAATTAGTCATTCTTAATATCTATAGATGATGTGACAAATAAAAAACAAACATTAATGCTTTCAATTTAGTTACATCTTATTGGAGCTAATTGCCATTTTGATTGCTTAAATTAAACACATATTTAAACTAATATATATATATATATATATATATATATATATATATATATATATATATATATATATATATATATAATCAACATAAAATCTTGACTTCATAAATTATAGAAAATAAAAAATTAAAACATGTTTTTATATCTGAATTAATTATTCCCAAAGAACATACCCAATATGTGCCTCATATTAAAATAAGAAATCATTTTAATAGCATATAATAAATCAAGGCATCCTTCATGTTGCATTGGATGGAATCTTCTCCTTGGCATGTGATAGTGGTTCAAAACTTTTCATCCTCAAGGGCTTAGTGACAACAACCCTAGTTCTTCTCTTACTGCTCACAATTGTCTTCTCTAGCCTACGACGTTGACACCATAGGGCATTGGCCTCAATTATGGCCATGATTTAATTCTTTTCCGTTATAACTCATATATGGATATCCTTCTTCTATAAATCTTTTAATGTTGATTGCTCCCTTATTAATTGATGTTAAAGTAATTCCTATGGGCCACGATATCGCTATTGATGGTTCGGCTTAAGTTCCTAGTGACCGCGGCCCTAGCTGTTCTTTTCTGCTCACAATTGTCTTCTCTAGCCTGACGTTGACTCCTTAGGGCATTGGCCTCAATTATGCATGGCCATGATTTAGGTTTTTTCCACTATGACTCTCATATATGGGTCTCCTCCTTCTATGGATCTTTTGATGTTGATTGTTCCCTTATTAATTGATATCAAAGTAATTCCTACGGACCATGATGTCCCTATTGATGACTCGACTCATTTGATCTCTCTTTTTCTAGTACTTCTCAGAGTGTTGGCTTTACTTTCTTCCATGATAAATGTTTTACTCAAGTGGTTTAAGGACAAGCTATGCCATCTTCCAATCACCCTTCTTAACTGCCATTTTAGCACTATTTTACACTTTGCAACTTGAAAGCAATTTCATCTTCCTTTTTTCAATGGAACAATATTACTATTATTCATTAGGTAACAATATATAAGTTTGATGAATCACCAAAGTATTCCTTAGTTGATAAGTTCATAAGAAAATAAAAAATTTCTTGAAGGATCTTAATATGGGTATTTAATTATTTGATTACTTAATTAGAGGCATATTCTCATCAAATCTCAAATGTATAAGTTAATTATGGCTTTCTTGACCTAACACCCCCAACCTCCATTGTCTTCCTTTGCCTCTTCACTCTATTTTGGCTCGGTCTACCCAATTTCTCTATAGATCTAAAGGTAAATTACATCATTCACCTCTGACAAATCGTGATTTTAAATTCATCCTAAAATTTTTCAATTTTTGTGTAGTTTTTAAATGATTTTTTTTATTACATGGTTAGATATGGATTTTATCAATAGCAAATCATGATGGATTTTGTTAAGTATAAAAATATTATGATAAAAATGCTAATTAATTAAAATTAAAATTAAGCATCTTTGGTAATGTTTATCTTTTATAGGATTTGTACAACCAATTCAGACATGTATAAAGTCAAACATTTGCACAAGATGACTCTTCACGTGGAAAAATTATTCTGTGCGGACACTGGACGGTCCGGAGACCAATCAAAATGCTTCACATCACCCAGTACATTGCAATGCCAAGCAAAAAAAATGACATGACGTATTCTGATTGATCATTGGACGTCGTCCGGGATCCCCACAGAATAATTTTCCTTCATGTGAATCTTCCATACAATCAAACTATGGATTATAAGTAGTAGGAGAAAAAGTAAGGGGTTCTTATGGAGTTAGTAGACTGTCATGGCATAGCTTACAATGCCCAATCCTCCCATGCCTCTTATCATAGTTATGCAATAATACATTAATTGAGGCCCTGAGGAGATGATGAAATAGTAGGCAGTAGTATTAACTCAAGATGTTTTCAAAAAATTAGTTCTATAAGTATAAAGATGAAACTAATTTTCTTAATCTGAGCAAGCAGCTCCCAATGGACCCATAGACTTCCTACAATTATCTTGATGGTATAAGCATTTGAATTATAGACGCCCAACAATAGAGCACCTTAGTTTTTTTTTTTTTTTTTATGAATAATTTGAAGAGATAATTACCTGAACTACAATTAAGTTTTTGTTATATTGAAATTAATTTCAAGAAATTGAGTTATAAATTTGAGTGTTTTGGAGTTTTAAAAATTACTTTAAACTGAACCAAAAAAAATTAGGAATCAGATCATTACACAATAATAAAAGAACGAATGTGAATAATTTTACCTGAATTTTGTTCGTAGAATTTTGATGGAACAAGCCAAGCTCTGTTCAATTCTGAGCGGTTGGCCACCAAGTACAGACATCTTGACTAAATGTTTTGCTTATTTATGTCTGTGTGCGTGCAAAACCTTCACTAGAAGGCACGACTAAAGGAGAATTTATTCTGTTCAGAGTCCGGATGTAAAATGTCATTTAGAGACCAATTAGATTGCGCCACGTCAGTAGTATCGAGCCGCAGTACGATACCGAGCAGTACCCAGCGAAAGGATGACGTGACGCATTCTGATTGGTATCCAGACAGCATTCGGCGTCCGTATAGAATAATTAATTCGACAAAAGATATTTGGCAACCAACATCATGAGAATAAAAAAAATCATTATAAAGATAAAATTTTGTAAGATCCACAGCACCTTCTTCGCAGATACAATACACATAAATTGATATGATAATTGGAGAGAATCTGAAACCCTACGTTGAGACCAAGCAAAAGAAACAGAATGAGGAGGCTACTGAAGCATACTGTAGTTCTATGTTGCAGAGATTTATACAAACAAATACCGCAAATAGAGTGTGAACATGACTGAGGAGATGAATCGTTTGTTCTATGTTTCCTGCCGGCTCAATGGCCAGCATTAATCCCGAAAATTCGGACCTTGTGCATGTTCGGAAACTTGGCAATGACTAGCACGAACACAGCGACCGTGTTGAGGAAAAGCATCGGGTGTTGGTAATCAGTTGTGTGCGAGGCTATCAAGTACCTGATCACAAAATATTGGAAATAACAAGCTTTAGATCGTCGATGCAAACCATTTAGAGTGGTTGTAATGCTTTCTAAGGATGATTGTAAAGCTATTACAAGGAAAGTAAATTCTTTTAAATTTCTTATTGGATTTTTTTTTTAAATATAACATTAATTTTCTTATAAATTCTTTAGGTAATTTGTCCCTCTCAATGTATTTTTTAGCCTTTATTACAAGGGTTTTTAGACAATTGCCCCCCTAAAAGTTTTAAAATGCTATGGTCTTTAGGCAATTGCCGCAACTTAATTAAACACATTATGTGGAGATATTATTGTTAGGGAACGATGAACCAAATACAAAAAAAAATAGTAAAGAGAATCCAAAAATCTCCTTACAACCAAAATTTGTTCTTTGACCCCGCAACCCTGACATGTCTGCGAAGCATACAACGATCAAGGATATGAACAAATAGGGGTCGAGATACAACACCCTTGAAACAAATTTTGGTTATTAGGGTATTTATGAAAAAAAATCTCTGCACTTTTACTTATAAGTTTGCCCCCTCCCCCTCTAAAAATTAATGCTGGTTCCACCCCTGCTTCCCACCAAAAAAATTTTCAAAAAAATAAAAAGCGATAGTCAGACAAAAATATGACAAAATTCTAAATAGCCAAATATATATATATATATATATATTGGAGGAAAAAGCCAAATAATGAGAAAATTACCCCAAACAAATCCTAAACCCTAAAACTTATGTTCCAATTCCTAAAACAAAACAAAATACATGAATTTCCATAATTAACATACATATAGTGTTCCTCCTAATTCAGTACTCCAGCCAAGCCAAAAATAAACCCATTCTACCCATCCACTTTGTTCAATATTCAACTCGTGGCACTTTACGAGGACTACACTTTCTTCATTAGCAACACATAAGGTTGTTATTTTGGTCAAAAGTTCTTTTGTATTGGCTCTAAGAATCCCCCTTTCTTGTCTCCTAGCTCTACGTGAGCATGCCTTTTATGTCTTCAAATATTTAGTTTGGGCCTTAATCATTCATCAGTAACAAGTTGTTTTCTTGGCCCCAGCTCTCCTAAAATGGGAATAATTACAATCAGTGGACAGGAAACTCGATTATTGATAGCTTTCCAGGAGGTTTGTGCTGGCAATGGCAGCTATTGCCATTTTTTATGTAACGTGGACCTCAGTAATGTAATGATTGTCAGACATTTTGGGAAATGAACTTTCATGTCCGAACAGAAGAACTCTATCGCATTGTGCTTTTGTGATAGACAACGTTGGTATAAACTAAAAAGTGCTTATGCTACCCTGGTGTAGATGTGGCAGGAATGCCCAAAAGGACATCTGCCTTTTAAGGAAATCGCTAAAAAGGCATCCATATAGACGTTTGAAGTAAATTAAATGCAAAATCACTTTCATATAAGTCAATAGAACCAGCCATCTTAAAGTTCAATTTCTGCCTAATATTGATGCAATTCAAAACTTAAATTTAGTTTCAGTTCAAGAAAATCTCTAAAACCACTTTAAATTCAGGGACCTGTAGAGTACAGCTAAAGCAATTTAAGGATGACGGCATATCAATAATTTCGTCGCATTATTAAACTAATTGCAACGTCAAAATGCAAAAATTAATATCAAACAATAAACCAGTCTTGGGGAAAAAAAAAAACTCTTATGATAAGGGAATGATATAGCGGGAAGAAAAAAAAAGTATTGTCATGTCTCACAGAAGGCCCAACAATTATTATTTAAAAAAACTAGGCACTAGTGATGCATTAGAAGAAGTTAGGTTTAAGAAATATTTCAAGAATAAAAGTTTTTAATTATTATAATTAAATTAATTTTAGTTATTATTGGAACAAATTTGGTTAAGGGTTTATAATTATCTATGTTTAAGGAGGATTAGGAATAAATTAAATTATATCTTGTAATCCCTATCTCGATTTCTGCAAATAGAATATTTTTAACTTGTATTTGATCAATTGAACCAGAATAAAAGATTGAGTTTTTCCTCTCCTTTTAGGTGTCTGTTAGACTGCCGGTCCATAATGGTTCAGTTGGCCCTAGGCAAGGGGCCGACCATGGTTTACTCAAAGCCGAACAAGGGTCCGCCTGAGCTACAGTCGACCCCCGCTATATGAAAATTGATGGCAAGGAGGGGGCGGCTAGGGAGGATTTAGGATTTCATGAGCTGTTTTGTCCATTTGCTTTAGTATTTGATTTGCTTTAAGTAAAGGAGGAGAATTAGGGTTAATATTATCTTGTCTTTGCTGGTTTTGGTTTGTGTTTGGTGTTCTTGGGGTCTAGCGGCGTCTAGAGAGTTGGGAGAGATAGATCATCCTCTCGAATTGAGAATCAACTGTATCTTGGTGTTTTCCTTTTGTTTCTCATCAATTATCATCTCGTTTTGCTGTTTTCTCTTGGACTTGTTGGAGTTTTATGGTGAAATATTGCTGAAATACTAAAATTGATAAGTTCCACTTGAGTTCTACAAGTGTTTCCTCTCAATGTCCCTATATCTTAATGCTAAACTTTTTCCTTATTATCCTTGACAAAATAATAGGCTACCAGAGGCAATTAATCATCTTTACCACTATTGCTATCAATGTGGTATTTCAATCATCCCTATGTTCTCTCATTTCAAATCTATTTGTTACAATTATGTATCACAAACCACTTTTAGCTGTTCAAAATATTGTTGATTGGCGACATCCTTGACAACCTTAGCCTCATCCAAATGGTCACGGGTTTTCCTTGAGGATGAAATCATCAAGAAAAGATAATAAAAACAGCAGAAACTGAAAACGATGGCTGACTTTTGGATTTTAACTTCAATATGAAAAACAAGATACATGTGATCTATAATTTGAGAGGTGGATTGACTCTCCCAAACAACCTAGACGCTGCTAGGAATCCCTTGTAAAGAAAACTAACAACTCTCAAATAAAAATCTCCATCCAAAACATAGCATAAACTCTCGTACTTATAGCAAACAATAAAAAACAAATATCAAAACAGCCCTCCCCCAAATATGCCCCCAAATCTGCCCTCTTCAACTAGGAAACATCTCCTAATTAATCTCTTCCAAATCAGCCCTCAAATCTATCCTCTTTGATTAAGAAACATCTAATTAATCTCCTCCAAATCAGTCATCTTTAATTAGAAAACATCCCATAATTAATCCCCTCCAAATTAGCCTTCTTTCCTTAGAAATTTCCCTCCTATTTGAATTCAAATTGGAGATATTTCACTAATTAATTTAATCATTAATTACCCTCCTAACATAATGAATTATACTTTGTTGAGCCCTACAAGAGGGGGCCGGAATCTCCTTGGATTTGGTTCCAAGTTTCACCCCCTCCATTGCCTGTTGGGTCGATCGGTCCAGCCTGTTGGCTCGGTCGTTGTAACAATACTTCCCCTCCAAAGACGCACATTGTCCTCAAGGTGGAAGGATGGGACATTGTTCATGGCTTTCTTCAACTGCTTAGTTAGTGGCCATGCTATCGTCCACTATAACCAAGCTAGAGCTTTCCCCTCCAGACATAGCCCTGTAGTAGTAAACTTCTCCTCATTCAACCTATTCACTTTAAAATACACTTCCACCCGGTAAACCCACCCATAGGCATCCTCCCTTTCGAATATTGTGATCGTCAACTTCATCATTCTAGGATCGCTACCACCCCAATAGCTTCTTCCTCCTCCAGTGTAGTGGTTGTCACAATCCCTCCATGTTTTCCCATGTATCGAAGGTGGGACTCCAACCTTTCTTCCATCCATTCTTGCATGACATGATCCCATGGTTCACCTCCACCCCCTCCATCTCCGGTCATCCCACTTTACTTGCACAAAAATGCCTCCCATAATGGTCGGCCACTCCACCACCTCCATCATACAATTCCCTCCTTGTTGTCTCCCCTTCTGGAAACCCAGATCCACCCTTTATCGGAGCCCTAAGAGGAGGCTTTTGATGGATAAAACTCTCCTCGTCGAACCCCTTCTGTCTAATCTCCTTTCCCTTAGATTCGGCCAAGGGAATCCGATCAAATCTTGGTTAGGGTTACTAATTGAAACCATCAGTGGGGTTTTAGATCGTATCTCCATGAGCTTTCTCATCATCTCCTCCAAAATTTTCTCTCTTTGATTCGGAAGCTTTCAACTGCATCTCGATCATTTTCTTTATTGTCCTTCCAAGTTTTCAAAGTGGTTCTCTATGGATGAGAGCCTTCCTTCCATGGATGAAAGTCTTCCTTCGATTGTTGAAAACATCTCCACAAACTGAGATTTGATTTGCTCCATTTTACCTTCTAACTCCACCTTCTTTGGTGCCATAGGCCCCCAAAAAAGTGCTTTGATACTAATTTGATACGCCTGAGGATGAAATAGCGAGAAAAGATAATAAAATAATAGAAATTGAAAAACGGTGGCTGGTTTTGGATTATAACTTCAATACGAAAAACAACATATGTGATATATAATTTGAGAGGTATATTGGCTCCACCAAACAACCTATACGCCACTAGGAAGCAATCACAAAAAGGAAACTATAGCAACTCTCGAGTGAAATTCTCTATCGAAAACATAACATAAACCCTCCTACTTATAGCAAACAATAAACAACAAATACCAAGCAGCCTCACCCAATTTCCTCCCAAATCAGCCCCAACATCCACCCTCTTCAATTAGAAAATATCTCCTAATTAATCTCTTCCAAATTAGCCCTCTTTAATTAAGAAACATCTCATAATTAATCCTCTCCAAATCAACCTCCCAAATATGCTCCCAAATCTGACCTCTTCAATTAGGAAACATCTCCTGATTAATCTCCTCCAAATCAGCCCTCAAATACGTCCTCTTCAACTAGGAAACATCTCCTAATTAATCCCCTCCAAATCAGCCCCGTAATCAACCCTCTTTAATTAGGAAATATCTCATAACCCCTCTTAAATCAACCTTCTTTCCTTATAAATTTCCCTCTCCTATTTGAATTCAAATAGTAAATTTTTCACTAATTAATTATCTCCTTAATTACCCTCTTAACATAATGAATTATTACTTTGTTGTGCCCCACAAGAGGGACCGAAATCTCCCTGGATTTGATTCCAGGTTCTACCCCTCCACTGCCTATTGGGCCGACCCATCTAACCTCCCTTGGCCTGCAGCCATAACAGTCACATCCCAATCGCAATTGTTCCCATCCCAATTGTCTCACACCATCCAAAACCCATCGTATCTGCATATGTCTGGTAGAACTAACCAAGCTACATCATGCACCTTCTCATGGCATAAACTTCCATGATCTTGTAACTTTTGCTTTTATTCGTAACCTATGAATCATCGACTCCGCTTGTTCTTCAAACAATCGTTGGCTGCTCGTGATCCTTCCACATCTTGTAGCTCTTGCATCCCTATCTCGCTCACATTTGACATCACATAGTCTGCTTTGGATCTTGATCCAGAAGCATTGTAGTCACAATGCATCTCATCAATACAATCATGCACCCTCCCATCGCCCAACCAATCACAATCCATACCCACTCATGATTGCCTCTGTTCGAGGTCACTGTACTCAGATGATTATGAATTTTCTATTCAGCTAAATTAGAGCTGATTTTTGTTTAGATTTTGCACCAATTGGTATACACATTAAACAAACAAATTAGAATCAATTACTAAACCATAACCTCTAGTTTTATGCATTTCTTTGTATGTTATTATGACATCTACACAACCATAGAAGTTTAATTGCAGACAACATATGGCTTATATGGGAAAGATATATGAAAACACACAAAAAATATAGGATAAACTCTAAAATTACAAATATTTATTATTAAATCAACATTATTATTTTGTTAACATGTTTCATCAAGATCAACATCTTATTAGTATAATATATGATTATTTTCGATATCAATCAGATTTGACTAAAAAGTATTGGACAGAATATTATCTGCAAGTTCAAAATGATACGTTAAAGATGCATTTGATTGTGCATAGATCTTATGTTTATTTTGCATAAGATTGTCCCATCTTGTCCACATGAAAACCATTTCATTATGAAATCATATTAGAAACCAATTTCTCAAATTTCAATAGCTCAAGCACTAGAACCAATTCTAGATGTTGAACAATTTGTGTCAACAACTCCAAAAGTTCAAAAAATTGCTCCCCATTCTATAATCTATGAAGATTATTATTATGTTGAATTATGATCTATAGATAAATTATTAGATGTTGATGGTGATTAGCATGAAGTTGAGAAAGTGATTGAGATTGTGTCTAAGTTTGAGCAATAATTTTCTACAATGAATGATGATGTACCTGAGATCGAGTCCAAGTCTACACCATTTTTGCTCCTAAGACAGCTCAAATTTATAGCAAGGTTCAATATATATATATATATATATATATATATATATATATATATATATATATATATATATATATATATATATATATATATATATATATATATATATATATAGCAAGATTCACAGTCGAAAACAAAACTTCTTCTTGTTGAAGTTGTGCTTCCAATCATAGTTGTGATGCCTCGAGATTAAATTCATCATTCCAGCTCAGTGACTGTTCTCAGTTGCCAGCACTCTTCTTAGTACGATACATGCAATTTTGTTCTTATATACCTCCATTGTCTCAAAAGATGCCCTCAAGAATGTCAATAAATCAGGTCCACCACTTTCCCCAGAATGGCCACCAGGTTTCTCAACAGGCTATTTTGTGCAACTCCTAAGGAGAAGAATTTTCAATCCTAAGAGAATTGACGCAACAAAGGATATTGGGATTTATTTCAAGCACTATAGCTAATTAGGATATTTTTATTTTCATTTATTATAATTTAATTATTAATGAAATTAGGTTTAATTATTCTTTTGTATAATATTTGGTTTGAACTTTAAGTTTTATCTGCCCCATTCCTATAAATAGGGCATTTGAGGCTTGTATTTGATCAATTGAATGAAGAACTAAAAATTTGAATCTTCCTCTTATCTTCTCTCCTCTCGTGGGTTCTCCTCTCACCTGATACCCAACATTTTCATTATCGCTACCCTCAATGTCCACAAACAATGCAAAAGAGCTTTCTCTTAATAATAAAGAATATTTGCAAATGAATGCATCACCCAAGTTCCAGCTGAAGGATCAATCACAGTGTTTACCGAATCAGATAGAACAGAAACAGAACAGAAATCATGAGAAGTACCTATTTGAAGATCAAAGGCATAAAAAAAACAATATTATATGCAGAGCAGAGGCAAATGTAGCTCCCTACTCTCCACATACCCATAGTGGGCAAAAAGAAAGGGAAAATTTTTATAAAAAACAATTTAAAGAGTACTAGCGCATGATTGATCCACTAATGTATCCAATAAATGCCAGATTCCCTTCAACTACTTTTGTATGATGGCATCTAAATAATCAAAATAGAGTTCAATCAAATTGAAGCTGAAAAAGAACAGTAAAATAATGCTTACAAGACCACAGGTACAATTGTCAAGAATTTCCTGTTGCTGGTAAGTTGTTTTCCGCTATCAATTTGTTCCCACCAAGTAAGCCTGTTGTAGATACCCTGGTCTTCTGCGAAGGGAGTTCCCTTCTTCCAATGAAAAAACTGATATGTAACCTGAAAAAAAAAGGCTTTTAGTATGATTATACTCAACACAAAATCGCAACAGCTAATTACCAGTCAATATTAGATGATAGAGAACTCTGTATCTTCCAAATTTGGTTGAGTAGACAAAAACGAAAGAATGAATAGTTCTAAAAAGAAGTGCAAAGATCATAAGTGGTTTACCAATTCTTCAGACATTAACCATCATCATTAGGTTAATGGCCCTTATCCAAGCATTTGGGGGTCGGCTTTATGAGCCCTCCTTCATTGGTTTGGTTGAATACTACATAAGGTGTAAACCTTATTTTATACAATTCTTGTGTAACTTCTAGAGAAGAAACTTTTAATCAACAAACTGAGTCTATCGCCATTGGGAACCCCAAAAATAAATAAATAAAGCTTGTGATATGTCAGTTATTCTGAATCTTGAACTACAATTTTTGAATTTTCTATTTGAAATCTTGAGATGTAATGAATTAGTTTAGAGTGTATATACAATAAGAAAATGATTTACATATGAATTTTGTTCATATTTCTGTGACTGGATGAAAGTATAGGTTTAGAAACCTAGGTTTGCACTTCATGCAGTAGTTCCTACAGTCCCCTACTCTTGAAATGAATCCTATTCCATATTCCTAGCTTGCATACACCCTATGATTCATATGGTCTCAGATTCTTGCAGCCATTAGATGGACTGACCGATTTGATTGGGATGGAATTATGAAGTTTCCTAATCAAGAGGGAGTTGTTTATAAAAATTATTAATCAAAGGAGAATTATTTAGGAATCTTTAAATTACAATTGAGATGAATTATTTAGGGCAAGAGATCTAATTTGAATTCAAAATCTAAGATGGAATTATTCGGGAAAAATGAGGAGGAATTAAGGGGGTATTATTTAGGAAAGCTTTAATTATAATTGGGAGGAAATTACTTAGGGAAATAAATCTAATTTGAATTCAAATCTGAGAGAGAATTATTCAGGAAAAGAGGGTTGATTTGGGAGGGAATTATGGGAGCCTATTTAAGGCTAACAATAGGGTGATTTTAGGATTATGTTTTGGAGCTTGCTGAATTTAGTTTATTTTTAGGTTATTTGAGCTCTAGCTAGCGGCTAGGGATTTGAGAGGGCCGGATCTTTTTCTCCAATTGAAGATCCAATTATATCTTGCATTTCTCTTTTATAGTTCTTTCAATAAAAATTATTTTGGGGCTTTCTTCTTCCCAATTTTCATGTTTCACCCGCTGATTTTTGTGAAAAGTGCATTCACTCCCTATCAAATTGGTATCATAGCACTTTTTTGGGACATATGGCGGCAAGAAAAGTTGATAAGCGTCTTAAAAGAAATGTTGGCCGACTCAAATTGGTGTTTAAGGATAGAATGTCATTAATGGAATAAAAATTTTCCAACCTAGAAGGAATGATAAAGAAGTTGTTAGATCTTCATGTCAAAGGACATTATCAACATCAACGACATTTAATTCCTATCAAGCACAACTATCAACAAAGCATGAACAAATTTGCTAGTGTAAAACCCGAAAATCCTATTTTAGGCATCGCACGCTTTTTAAAGCGCCGCGACGAATTTTTAAGTGAAATTTTCAAGGTTATCGGATTGCAACGAAATTAATTTTAGAAAATCCTACGCGAAATTCTGATCGTTTTAGTATATAGAAGTTATGCCCAATTTTGCCTAATTTTGGAGTTATTAATTTTAGAAGTCCCTAAATGCCAACTTTACCCCTCATTTGTTTTAAGGCCAAATCCATTTAAGTGAGGGTAGTATGGTAATTAGCAAACCCCAAATTCTCTTATTAGGCATAACCGACCCCTCCTCCCTTCTCATTTCACGCAAACGAGCGGACCGAACGGAGAGAGGGAGCGGACGGACGGACGGGCGGCTTCCGCGAGGGTGACTCCGGCGATGATTTTCCGGCGAGAGCTTTAGGTCGAATCGAAGAGGACGACGAGAGGATTACTCCGGTATGATTCTTTTCAAACGAAACCTTTTAGATCTTTAGATTTTTGAGATTGAAAAATCTAGGGTTTTTCCAAAACCTAGTTTTCTTTCAAGTTTTCTTTAAGGGATTGTTAGGTGACGATTAGCAAAGCGTTTCAATGATAAAAATGAAAGAATTTGAGAAATTTTGGAAGATTTAGAAACTAGGGTTTTTGACCTAAAACCTTAATTTTGTAAGGCACCTTTATGAAAATGATTCCTAAGGGTTTAGGAAATGTTTTTAAAGAAAAATTTTAAGTTTTTATCGAAAACTTCATTTTCTTAATTTTTTAGGATTATTTTAATCCGAAAATTATTATTATATTATTATAATATGTTAAGGATCAATTTAAAATAAATAATTGGATCAAATTGAGGATTTATGAATTTTCAAAATTTAGTTATTTATTAAATCCGAAAATCAACGTTTATTTAATTAATTATCCTTTAATTTTCGTTAGGAATGGTTAAAGGGAAAATGCCGAGTTTAGCAATTTGACTTAGGAATTTGACTTATGATTGTGACACGTTTACTTTATAAATCTTTCTTAGGTAGTGACCATTAAAGGGTAAGGTGGAAGAATTGTATCAAGGCGTGCCACATTTGGTTTGAGGTAGGTATTCATACCCCTTTTAATTTTATAAGTGTTAGATTTTATTCATTATTTAGAATGCAATCTCATATGTTTATTTTACTGTTAATATTTTATATACTGTCAATGTTTTGATGTTCCTAATTTTAAGAATACCCAGTTCATGCTTTCATTTCATGCATTAATGTGAAAGACAATTAAGGTATATGAATAAATGAAATGATTATGAAAGAAAATGAAAAGAATTTAATGAAATAAAATTTCATATGCATGTTGATCCGGAAGTACCAAACTAATGGTAATGGGGCTTTCAAAAGCCAAATGGTAATGGGGCTTGTATAAGCCAAATGGTAATGGGGTTCCGCGGAGCCAAATGGTAAAGGAAATGGCCAAAACTTTTGACTGCGTACCTGATCAGTACGAAAACTGGTACTTCCGGGACGGATGATACATTAGCATATTCATTTTTACATTTTGCATTGCATATGAAAGAGAAAAGAAATGAATGAAAGAAATCAATTGTTAAAGGAAAGAATGAAAGGAAAAATGAATAGTACATGTTATGACTCGCTCAATGAAATGAATTAGTTTTCAATTGTAAATGTTTTTAATATATGCATCTTATGAAATTAATTGTGATATGATTTACCTGCTGGGCTTTAGCTCATTCCTCGTTTTGGAAATCTTTTTCAGGAGAAAAGTAATGGCTGCACGACGACCTTACATGTATCGTCGTAGGGGACCTCAGGATGAAAGGTTCTATTTATTTTATGCTTTAAGTCTAAGGTTTGAGTTAGTATCTGAGTATGAACTGTATTGTAGAGTTTATGTAATGTTGACTCAAAGGTTTTTATTGGTGTTGAGATGATCTGAACTGTTTGGGATTATCTGTATTTGATGTTGTTTTAGTGGCTCTTTCTTATTTATGGATGATATTTATGTACTGATGTTATTTATCTAATGAATTTGATTTATGTTTCTAATGCTCTTCCGTACGACCTTTTGCTCCCGTCCCGTTAACTCGGGCTAGCCGGGTCGGGTCGTGACAGCTGGAGTATCTAAATATGATGCAAAGTTTGTTTAATATATCCTGCTTATACCAGGCAAGATTCCAAAGCCTATGTAGTTTCTCAATCTCAAGTGAACAAGAATTCAATGTCCTCACCTATGGAGAATCTGGTTCCTGTCAACTCAACATTACTGGTTACATTGACAAATGACATGGAGGTGATTTTGGAGCCACTTCCAAAGTGGGGGAAATGGTGAATGAATGAGATTTTTGGTGGAGCTGCAGAGTTTGGAAGGTGAAGAAGATGAGGAGAAGGAAGATATAAGCACCATACATGGTTCAACCACTCCTACAGCAATATCAAATGGTATTCCAACCAGTTCGAAGGTTTCCACCTTCGCGGTAACACGAGCATACTATCATCTTGAAGGAAATAGTCTCACCTATTAGTGTTTGTCTGTACCGTTATCCCCAAATCCAGAAGTATGAGATTGGAAGATTGATCAGGGAGATGCTGGAGGTAGGAATCATTCAACCCAGTGTCAGTCCATTTTTTAGTCCAGTGCTATTAGTCAAGTGCTTCAGCAGTAGTTTCCTTCGTTCCACATTGAGGTCAAGTGGCCGTGGCACTTTGGGAGAGGAGTATTGATGGACCAGCCGATTGGATTGGGAGGGAATTAAGAAATTTCCTAATCAAGAGGGACTTGCTTAGGAAGGTTCTTAAACAAAGTAGAATTGTTTGGGAATTGTTTAAATTATAATTGAGAGGGAATTATTTAGGGCAGAGATCTAATTTGAATTCAAAATCTAAAAGGGAATTATTTAGGGAAGATGAGGAGGAATTAAGGGGGGATTGTTTAGGAAAATTTTAATTACAATTGGGAGGGAATTAATTAGGAAAATAAATGTAATTAAAATTCAAATTTGAGAAGGAATTATTTAGGGAAAGATTACTGATTTGAGAGGGAATTATGGGAGCATATTTAAGACTAAAAATATGATGATTTCAGGATTATGTTTTGTAGTTTGCTGAATTTAATTTATTCTTAAGTTATTTGGGCTTTAGCTGGCAACTAGGGATTTGAGAGAGTCGGATCTTCCTCTACAATTGAAGATTCAATTGCATATTGCATTTTTATTTATAATTCTTTCAATAAAAATTATTTCAGGGGATTCTTCTTCCCAATTTTTTATGTTTAATTCGCTGATTTTTGTGAGAAGTGCACCACTTCCTATCACTATTCTAGTGGAGGTTCCAATAAGCTTCTATTGCAATTATAGTCGAGCGAGCTTCTATACCTTCTATCCAATTTGATCTATCCCATTACAATTTCATCTTAGTTGACAGGGACTTTGCCAACATGTTTATCTAAGATCCTAAACTATAATGACTACCGTATAAGGCTAATAACAATGCCATGAGGCAACTAAAAACAATCTGACACAAAATAAAAGTACATTTTTTCTTGGGATTCTATTCCTGGTTCAAGTGTGAACCTTGAAGTATTTAGGAGGTGATCTCCTTATTCATATATGAAAATTGCTTATTTAGTTAATTCTTTCCCCTCTTCCCCGTTCTCTCTCTCTTTCCACTCCAACCACCACCACCCCCCCCCCCCCCCCCCCCACCCCTTCTCTCTTTTTTTTTTTCTTGTGATTGATTAATCAGATGATTGGTTTCATTCAAATCTCATACAACATGGCTTCCCTTTTGTGCACATAATCGCAATCGATTGTATCTTTATTACCGTTACTTAGAAGGTGAAAGCCTTATTAGTGGAATCAGATTCCATTTGTTTTTCTCTTTCCTTGCTTGTAGTAAATAATTGTTGTAATTAACAGTTTGCTTTCTTGTGAAGTTTTTGTATTTTATTGTAAAATAAGTGCTGCCTATAGATGTAGAAAATGATTGGAAACTATAGAATGATTCTAAATATAGTTTTGCATTGAAACAATATTGAATTTTGACAATAACCAACAACAGTTTATGCATCGGACTTTGCACCAGAACCTAACTATACATCTGAATCTTAAACTCAACATAGTTGATACCAAATTCTGAAATTGAAGTTGAATAAAAATCATATTTGAGCCAAATCCTGACTACGAATCTGAATATATCCATGAATTTAAAGCTGAACAAATCATATATGCAAAATTATTAAATCACATAAACAAACTGATAAATTATTAGTCAATATTATCCTTAATTTTGTCAATCAAATCAAAGTCAATTTTGCTTTTAGTACTTTATTTTATGAAATTCATAGAAAACAGAATACAAAAACAAGTGAAATTACATCAATATCTAAAAGGAAATATTCAACATAACTACCTTTACGAAAATATAAAAAATAAAACTTTTTATTTGGTTGAATCCACCATCTAAATTATTCTTCTTGAAAGAGATTGTTCATACATATGAAATGCATGTCTTATCTGCATCAATCTTGCCTAATGTCGTATGCTAGTTATCATAAGAAAACCTTTTAGACACCCGTACACAAATATTATTGAATATCTTAATAACTATAACAAAGAGTAGGTCACCAGAAAAACATCGGACAAGCTTTGCTTTTCTCTAAAAAATATTCATGACAATTTAAGGAGAAAATATCCACATGAATCATCAGAATATATTAAACAAAGAATGTTGTGCTAATATCAAAAGCAATTCACAGAATTCTGCAACCACGGCACCTAATCCTGGAGAAGATGAAGAAATATCTCAAGACAATGATGAATACTCTATTGGAGATGAAACCATGGCAATGAGCCGATATTTAGAAATTACTAGGCCAAGGAATATCATGAAAACAACAATAAAATGATATTAAATGGCAAAAGTCATAGACATAAATAATTTGCATAAGAGGATGGCGAAAATTCTGACATATAAGAACTAAGTTTTGGTATTCTATTTTCAGATAAGAAGGCCTTTTCAGAGAAGATTCCTTTTCTTTGATAAAGCTGATGCTTTACCTCTATTCTTTAATAAATGAGATGTTGAATATCTCTTAGTTAAGTTTCATTCGGAATTTGATCAACGCAGAACTTCATTCATATTTTTAATGCAAGTAAATTTTGAACCAAAAAATTCTAATTTCAATTTGGACATTTCTTACCAAAAGCCTAAGATTTAGTTTTGATGCAACAAGTCGGAAAAAAATTCTTAATTATTGGCACAAAAAAGAAAACAACGGATTTAGTAGCAACAACAAAACTAAGGACTCTATGGAATTATGTTAATAAAAAATAGCTTGGAGACATGTTAACAATATGTTCTATTACAGAAACAAGACTTCTAAAGTTCAAAACTTAGAGCAGAACAAAACATGAGAAAACTCAATCACCTCCTCAAAAATAGATGTAGCAATGTTAAAGGAAAGTTGTCTGCCTTAAAAAGATATTTTAGAATAAGGTTTCGTTAGAATAATCATTTCTTCCTAAACAAATTTTAATAGAATGTTCAGTCAAAACAATTATTTATTTCACAGGGTATTGAATCTCTTTCAAAAAGGAAGTGTGGGAAAAGAGAAAATGATATTGGAACATCAATTTGGAAGAATGGATGGAAGCTGGAGTTTATTTTGATCATGATACTAATAAATTGAATCTTAGAATGGCACCTTACATTTCTGCAAAAAAAAAGTACTGATACTACAAATCCAACTATAATAGCTCATTTTATTGATATTATAAATCTTATTATGATTACTTGCTTTCTATAAGAAGCCAGTGATTTATTCTTTGGTGCATCAAGTAGGGTAAAAAAAAATCATAATCGTTGGCACAAAAAAGAAAAAAGTAGATTTAATAGCAACAACAATAATAAGGACTAAAGGTCATTATATTAATAAAAAATAATTTGGTGGTATGCTACAAATTGGTATACTTCAAAAGTTAAAGACTTAATAAAAAGATAGAAGATGGGGAAATTCAATTATCTCCCAAAAGGAAATGCAACATTGTTGAAGAGAAAGTTATCTACCTTGCAAACATATTTAGATAGAAGGTTCTATCGGAACAATCATTTCCTACAAAACAAGTCTTGGTAGAAGGTTTTATCAAAATATTTATTTATTTCACAGGAATCTCTTTGAAAAAAGGAATAAGAAAATGTGGGAATTTAAGAAGATGATATTGGAACATCAATTTGAAAGAAATAATGGAAGCAAGAGTTCATTCTTGTTATGTTACTAATAAATGAAATCCTAAAATGGCTACTTATAACCTTGCAAAGCTTAAAGGTATTCATATTACAAATCTCACAATAACTTCTCTTTTTATCAATGTTTAAAATTACGTATTCGGGTATTGAGGCGTTTTTCATTTGTGAGGCGAGGCGTAAGCCTCAAAATCAAAAGATTGCATAAACAGAAAATGATAAATTTTTTATATACTAATGAGTGAATAATATAAAACATAAAAAAACATAAGATATGAAGTGAAATCAAAATATCCCAATAATAAGACAACATGAAATATAGTTCAACTCAAAATTCTATCTTTCCTAAATCCCAATATTCTTTTCATTAACATATAATTCAAATTTCCAAAAATAAATAGCAATGACATCACATAAGAACTCAAAAGTCACAAAGGGGTTATTCATTTGAATCATCATTATGATGAACTGCTCTCTCCCCTTCCTCCTCTCCTATAGAGTCAAATGTCGGGCATTTACTTCAAGATTTATGTAAGTTTTAATATATATAGCGTGAGGCGTAAGCCTCATGCCAGTAAGGCGAGAAGGGCCTCAAGGCATGCCTCAACCAAGTTGAGGCACAAGCCTCGTAAAAAAAACTTGAGGCATAAGCATCGAGGCGTTTTTACTGGAATTGCGCAAAGGCGAGCTTCATATTACGCAATTTTAAACCATGCTTTTTATCAAAATCCTATAAATTTGTTTGCAATATAGAAAGTAGGAGAGAATATTTCTTAATCGTTGGAACTAAAAGAAAAGCAACAAATTTAGTAACATCAACAACAATAAGGGCTCAACATCAAATGATTTGGACGTAAGTTAACAAATTGGTCTACTTCAGAAGTTCAAAACTTAAAAGTAAAACAAAAGGTGAGAAAACTCAATTGTCTCCCCAAAAGAGATGCAGCAATGTTGAAGAAAAAGTTATCTACCTTGCAAAAATATACGAGCAGAAGGTTCCGTCAAAACAATCATTTCTTCCGAAACAGGTCCTAGCATAATGTTCCGTTGGAACAGTTACTTATTTTACAATATATATAATCTCTTTGAAAAAAAAAAAAGAACAGAGAAAGTGGGAAAATTGGAAAAACATTACAATTTGAAAGAAATGCTCGAATCAAGAGTTAATTTTAGTTATGGTACTAACAAATAGAATCCTAGAATGACTCCTTATATCTTTGCAAAGCATAAAAGTACTCATATTACAAATATTACTATAATTGTTCTCTTTTTTATCAAGCATGCAATTTATTTTTCATGTAACAAGCAGGGGAAAAAATTATTAATCATTGACACAAAAAAGGAAGTAGTGGATTTAGTAGCAACAACACCAATAAGGGCTCGATGTCATTTTATTAATAAAAAAATTGGTGGTATGTTAACAAATCGGTTTACCACAAAAACAAGATTGCAAAAGTTTAGAGACTAAAGAGCAAAATAAGAGATGGGGAAACTCAATCATCTCACCAAAGGAGATGTAGAAATATTGAAGAAAAAGTTATCTACAAACAAGAAAAAATCATCTAACTGAATTTAAATAACATTCAATCAAACACTTCATGTCCTCATGTAAAGCATAAATCCAATATATTTGTTTTACAGAAAATTTTAAAATATATGCATTTTAAATACCTGCTACCAATAAAGATGAATGAGGGTTCTTAAAGTTGGCACCAAATAGTTGAGATATGCCTAATAAAGATGATGATCTTATGACTTGTATGAAGGCATGTTTAAGGGGCATAGCTTATGCTCTATGTAGGAATAGGGCAATTGTGTTTATCTTATGAAAAATTCTAACAAAATGTTTAATTGAGAGTTGGGATGTATACTGCAATGAACTTTCCAAAAGCACTATTAGTACATAAATTCATTAACATTTTTAATGTAGGCAACTGGAACTTAAAAATACTAATTACATTTTCTATTGATGTAACCGACTCAAAGGGAAATTAAAATTGATCGAAATGATGCAACACAAGCTTATGTATCCAACATTAAATATGGAACTTAAGCTTACCATCACCATCACTCCCAAGACAACAAAAGTCTATCTGCCCTACCAGCAACTCACCACGATCCTCAAGGCAATTAGTCATATCCTTTGTGTATGCTATTTGTAATCCTCATAAATAATAACAAAAAAAGTGAGTGGGCTAAGTCAAACTTAATATTCTTGTCATCTCTAACATAAACAGATCTCCATTCATCATGTAAAACAAAAAAAAAATCTCCAAACCTCAAACAAAGGAAGCATCTCTAATCTATTGAGAACAAAACCAAAAGTTTCAAAAGTAAACAAATAAAAACATATTTTTTGAGAAGCATAAGCCGGTGACCTTAGAGAAATAACGTTCTCCTCTAACCACTATGTGCGTGATTTTGCTAGTTTTATACACAGGAACGAACAGAACTTCGCCAGGTTTGCCAAAAAGAACAACGCCTGCAATTAACCTCATTAAATCCAATCAATTTTAGGGGTAGCATTCATCTTTTTTCTTAATCCACCATTTCTTTTTGTATCAACAGAATAGCACAACATAGAGAACAAAAGTTTTATCCAACCTCTAGTATTAGCGCTCACACATTATTGATGATCAAACTCGAAGAAATTTCGACTCAATGATTTGATAGATCAGCTTCAACTTTCAAGCTATATATGCCTTCAATGAAAATTCAAATTACGCTATCAAATCATTAAGACAAGCACAACCACCTGCCCCAACTCCCTCCCTCCCAAACCACAACAAAATCAGGAAAAAAAAAATTCAACCCTGATACATTAAAAATGCACATATATGAATAAAAAACCCATCAAGCCCGGTATATAATTGCAAAATACAAACCCTACCGTGCATCAACGAAAACCCCATAAAAAATAGAGATCGCATGCAGTCATCCGAGTCTAACAAACAGAAAAGCTAGATACGACAAAAAATAGCTTACAACAAAATGGGCGAGGTTCACGATCGTCCATGCCATTCCGGTGTTGCAGCCGAAGACGGAGAGCACGATGAGCCAGAAGAAGAAAAGGAAAAAGATATAAGTCGTCCACACACCCGGGTACATGAACCATTCCGTATTCTTGTTCAGATCCGGCGGAGGCACGGTCTTCGCGTACAGCTTCCCCATCTCCTCGACTAGAAGAAAAGAAGAAGAAGAAGGTATCGCGATCCTAGAAGATCAGAAGAACGCTCCTTTCCGTCCCACGCGCGTTCAGAAGTGAGAAGACTGAAGGGGGTCTTTGGCTTTTATAGCAATGGCGAGTAGCATACACGCGGAAGTAGGGAGGAAGGGTGAGATGAACTTCGGTCAACATTTTGGACTCGCGTTTCCAGTGAGCTTTGAGGTGTCAAAGACTTTTTAAATTAAAATAGGTATCTTTAAATTAATATTAATTTTTTTTTATATAAATAAATATGATAATTTAATATATTTAGTAATTTAAGAAATAAAATAATTATTTTGATATTGTCACATAATTTCTAAATTTTAAATAATTATTAAGGTATGTAATGAATTATTGTTTTTTTTTTTTTCCTAATTTTTTAAGTTATTTTTTTACCAAAAGATTTTGTTAATGTTTTAAATATTTTAGGCACAAAAATATATATATCATATGAAATTTAAATTTAACTCAAATGGATTGAATTGGTTATAAATTTTGGCTTTAAAAATTATTCATGGACTACATATGCTTCAAACTATACAAAATCACAATTAGTATGATTATAACATCAAGTTAATTTTAAATTGTATGGTCTACCCCCTCCAATCATGTGCGAACACTAGTAATCGACCCTTCTTTAAGGTAAGAACTATTAAGATCGTCTTCAATTATTCAAAGTTCACATAATTCAGTCCACTTTCTTTTGTAAAATGGACTATCCTAATTAATCTTATCCATCCTCTAACTCTATCATCCAATCACTTGGATTGTTCCATACTTCCCTCTTCTAAGAGATGGACTATCTTAACTGTCATTCGTCATACATTACAAAACCTCCAAATTCCCTTCATTGTTACATTAACTAGCAAATTAATCATCCTACTTCGATAACCTTCATAATTTTCATATATGTACCACCTCCACGTTTAGGCCATATTATTTCCACTTATACAAGTTAAATATCATGACCATCCTTAATAGCCTCCTTAACTATTTAGTATTGTTGTGTCCTAAAAATTTTGCGGTAGTAGAGAGATATAGAATTTAGCATCTTAATTTTGTATGAAGACCCAACACACATACATATGAAAAAGTAGAGGTGTAGCATTCAAAAAAGATATCAAGATTTTTATGTGTAAAACCCTTAAAAAAAACTATGAGGCCTAGCCCAATTTGAATAAATCCACTAGTATTGATGTTTGATTACAAATAATATCCCTCGTCGGAGGAGGGTTCTGGCTCAATGTAGCAAATACACATTATGTATAGCTTGTTACATGATAACTATTCTTAAAGGAGTGTTGGCATGTCGGTTTGGTCAGTAGGAATGTGTTCGGCGGGTGACGGTGGTTGAAGGGACTAGAGTCGTATAACAATGATGGACAGAGAGATCGTAGTCAATGGGAGAAGTGGTCAGAGGGACCGTAGTCGATAGGAGAAAATGGTCAGAGGGACCGTAGTCAACAGGCAACTATGGTCAGAAGGATCGTAGTTGACGGGCAACAGTGATCAGAAGGATTGTATTCATGTGACTGTGTTCAAAGGGACTGTAGTTGGCGGGTGACAGCGATAGGAAGGACCTTAGTTGGGCAATAGTGATTGAAAAGATAGTAGTCATGCAATGGTGGTTGGAAGGACCATAGTCAGGTGATAGTGGTAAAAAAGATAGTAGTCGGCGGGTTACATGGGTTGGAAGAACCTTAGTTGGGAGAATGTCATCAAAAGGATTATAGTTGGGCGACGGTGGTTGGAGGTACTGTAGTTGATAAGTGACGATGGTTGAAATTATGGTATTTATGTGACGGTGCTGAAAGGACTACAGTTACTGGGCACCGATGGTTGAAAAGGATCGCAGTTGGACGATGGTGACTAGAAAGACCTTAGTCAAGTGATGATAGTTGAAAGGACTATAGTCAGGAAATGATGGTCGGAAGAGCAGTAGTCGATGGGCAATGGTGGTCGGAAAGAAATTCAACGGCGACCGATGGCCATGTGGAAGTTCAGCGCCTAGAGTTTGCTGAAATCAGAGTTTAAATGGTTCTAATTTTAATTTTAGAAGTTTTAAACTTAGAAATGCCTTGAGATTCATGCCCGATCAAGACGATTTTTAGTGATGTGTCAAGTATCATTATCTTTGTTTCATAGAAGTAATTTCATCTTAAACTATATAAAAAAGCTTATATCATCTATATATCATCTATACATAATAACCTCCATGACCATTTAATATCACTTCATTCATCATCTTTAGTTCATAATATATTCATATTCAGAAGGAGGTCATATCAATGCTCGACTTTATTATGTATCTAATATCAAGGATACTTACAAGTTATAATAGCCTTGTCTTGTTTTCTTTATATTTTTGCCCTTCTCCATATTTGGTGAAACACATTGCTTTTGTAACTCACATCTACAACTAGTAAAGAAGTTATAACAAGGACATGCCATGTAATTTTCTTATATTATTAAAGTGAAAATGTATGTCACTTTGTCTTTTATATTTACCCATATGATGTAATCAAAATCCTACAACTGAACTCAAATAATGACAAAGGAGCAGTATGCATATCAACTGTCAAATCATAATAGTTGCATTCATGTGATCATTGAATTAGTGTATAAATAGTAAAATTGTACGATACGTAAGATAATAAATCAGTACGAGTGTCAAATCACTAAAGTAATTGTCATATCAATAATATAATTAGTAAAAAAATTATATAAAATGATAAAATCAAATAATTAATGAAGACTATCAAAATCAAATCAATATAGTAAAATCATACATAAGTATACTCATGGAATGCCTAAATATTAAATTTAGAAGAATTATTTATTTTATCTTCTTAATTAATCAGCTAGAGCTTCTAAATAATAAATATGTATATCCAATAAAAATAACTAATAATTATATATATCAAAATATTGCACTATATTCATTTTCTCAAAATCAATATACAATAACCAGGAGATTGGTACAATTACTAATCTATCACATGCTCATAGCTACAAAAGAATAAAATAAAATGCATAACAAAATATAAAGAAAACCTGAGGATCTCTGTCAACATCAGTCCAATTGATCCTAATCCTTTTCATAATCTGAAATCATTTAAATCATATATAATGAGCTAAATTTTTGAATATGTAAAAATTGCTATATTTTTAAAACCACATAGCAAAAAATTTCAAATTAATATTTAAAATATTCATAATCTCAATCTTTATAATATATAAAAAGTTTGTAGTGAAAGTTTTGACTGTTTTGTCAATACAAAATTATACTCATTTTTTTATAATACATATACAAATTTAACCAAAAAAAAAAAAAACTAAAAATATAATGTTATTGAAATAAAAATAGGATATATGTTCCTTAATTCCAACGAGACCAACAAATCCCCCAATTAGCCCGATTGATAAAAATTGTTCCACAACCTTAAAATTTAGCTTTTTGTTTTCTCTCTTCAAATTTCTCTCAAAATTTCTTTTCCATTTCTCAGTTAGTCGATTTTGCAATTAAGAGAAGTGAATTTAAAAATGTTTTGGTGACTTATGATATTTTGATTAAAATAATAATTTAATATTATATAATCAATTTACTCAAAATTTTTAATAAAAAATCACATAAATTTTGCGGGTCTTAAAAAATTATACAAAAATATCCATAAAAATATTTTATTTAAAAAATATTGATAAAATTGGTTTGCAAAACGGCTACCTAACAGTCTAAAAATCCCTAATTACACCGATAGGTGTCAATTTCTTAGGGATTTTCACTGTTGTCCAAAATTTATGAAAACTATCATGTAATTAATTAATATCATGACAAAGACGATTAATAATTTGGACTTATATTGACTCTAGAAAATATTTATTTGCCTTGGTTATTACATTATCTTATTGATGTGTCTCTCATAAATTCACTTGATTTTCACATATCTCGAGGCAGCACATACCCCCGCCGGCCCCCCTTGAATTTGCCATTGCTCAAAAAGGTTACAAATAAGACTCGATTTTCTAACTAGAGAAAAGTTTTTGAGAGACGTGAGAACTTAAGAGCTCATGAATAAGATCTGGGGCAAATTTAGAGTGCTCAATCGATAACCCATATTGATTCTCTCGATCATAGATTGTTTGTCAAGCATTTATGTGCCTAAATGATGTCAAAATTACGCAATCTTGGGCTCATTTGATTCATCTCATCGAGCCGCTCTATTCGACTATAAGCATGTCATATTTAGAGATCATTTGATTATCCAATTTATGCTTCAAACTTTTCAAATATGCTTCGACCCCCCGATTTGGGCTCAGATTAAACTGATTTTGGTGCGTTGGGTCGTCTCTTTGAGACATTTAGTTTAATTACAAGCTTGATGAAATTGGAGTTTAGATGATCCCAAATTTAATTTTGGAAGTTAACTCATACATATTTTGAAACTCGTATTTAATTTTGGGTGACATATCATAAACAAAATAACAATAATCCTTAAAAAAGTGCTTCCAAAAATTTTTCTTTAAAGTTCATCAAATTTCAAGTATTGATCATAAGTTATTGTGATATGTATTAGGACAATATATTAAATCAAGATATCTGTATAAGTGTCCATCCTATAAGAACGCTACACGTGTACCTCCATTGTAATAATATGCTATATATATAGTCTTAGGCTGTAACCGCAGGAGAGGCGAATAATACATTTCACTTTACTGTTCTTCTTCTTTCATCCCGTTACCTTGTTTCTCTGCTATTGCAAGATCTCAATGAGATCCTAAGTTTCTACATGGTATCAAGAGTGGCGTTTTCGATTCTGGCGCAATGACGACTCCAGCTTCCGCCTCATCTTCGGCCAATACTACGGCCTCCTCCGGCGCTCTTGCTCCGGTGATCTCCCCGTCTCTTAAATTTGTTATTTCCAACATTAAATCTCTCGTTCCTCTTTCCCTCACTTCCGATAATTTTCCTCTATGGAGCACGCAATTTGCGAAACTCCTCAAAGCAAATGGCTTTGCTCATTTTCTTGATCCTAAACCGGCATCTGAAAATGCCAATCCAAATCAAGAAAGTCCTGATTGGTCTATTACGGACCAAAATCTTGCTACCGCGATGTGTTCTACCATATCTCCTGCGGTTCTACCGTATGTGATTCATCTTGAATCCACATATGAGATTTGGTCTACACTACACACGCGTTTTCAATCCTCTAATCGATCAAAGGTTATCCAGCTCAAGAATGAGCTTCATAATCTGTCAATGCACTCTCTATCAATGACTCAGTATCTTGCTGAAGTCAAGAAGACTGTCGATCAGATCTCGGCTGCTGGCTCGTCCGTCGATTCGGAAGATGTGATGATCTACATACTCAATGGGTTACCACCGGAGTATCAGTCATTCTCGACATCCATCAGAACAATGCAAACGACTCTTTCGCTCGACAACTTATATGCACTCCTCATAAGTGAGGAGATTCATCTTAAATCAGCTGCAGCCAGGTTTCCTAAACCACCAGACAATCAGGCAGCGCTCTATGCCTCCCGTGGACGGGGTCGTCGTGGGCGCGGCCGTTCGGCCAAAGACTATACCTCGACGCCCCACACTTCCCAAAATACTTCTGTTATCTGTCAAATATGCAAAAAGAAAGGTCATCAGGCCGATGCGTGCTGGCATCGTCTCAACATGAATTATACACCAAATCAACAAAACTCCAAATCCTCAAATGCACTGCTAGCTGCCAATGACAGTATTTCCAATGAAGACTGGTACATTGACTCAGGAGCATCTGCACACATGACGAACAAGAATGACAATCTTGATCACTCCTTCGTCTACAATGGCAATGACCGTGTCACAATCGGGGACGGAAGAGCAGTCCCGATAGCCCATACGGGAACAGGGATTCTTCCGACCCCATCTAGTACGCTTCTTTTATCTCGTTTACTACATATTCCTTCATTATCATACAATCTTCTTTCTATTTCAAATTTAGTTAAAGATAATCCTATCTCTATAACATTTGATGCAAATGGCTATGTGTTTAAGGATCAGAGGACCAACCAAATTATACTGCACGGACCCTGTAAAGACGGACTATACCGCATCGCTGCTCCATCCAGGCCTCCGATAGCAAACTTCGTAGCCAATGCCATTCCCACGGTCGACTGGCACAGCAGATTGGGGCATCCTCATGCCCGTGTTCTTCAAACCATCTCTAAAAATAACTCTGTTCTTCATATTTCTTCTTCTAAACACATATGCAATGCTTGTTTGTCATGTAAAGGGCATAAGCTCTCTTTTGAACTGTCTACTAGTCATACGCATGCACCTTTAGATTTAATTCATTCCGATGTTTGGGGACCCTCTCAGGTTCCTTCACATCAAGGTTTTCGATATTACTTAATTTTTGTTGATGATTATTCGCGTTTTGTTTGGTTGTTTCCACTAATATCCAAATCTGATGTTACCACCACATTCATTAATTTCGTTACTTACATTGAGCGTCAAACCAGCCGTAAACTCAAAGTTATAAGAACTGACGGTGGTGGAGAATTCATTAATAGCAGATTTCAAAACTTTACCAGGACAGCCGGTATTCAACACCAAACATCCTGCCCATATACTCCTGAGCAGAATGGGATTGCAGAACGCAAACATCGGCATATTATTACCACTTCTCGTACTCTACTCCACAGCGCAGGTCTACCGTTAACATACTGGCTGGAGGCGGCCAACACAGCGATTTACCTTATTAATCGCCTTCCTTCGGTAACAACTAAACAACTAACTCCTCTCCAACGTATGTTCAACGTCAGGCCATCCTATGCTCATCTTAGAACATTCGGATGTGAATGTTATCCCCTCCTCCCACCAATACATCGTACTAAACTTACACCGACGTCTCATTCTTGCATTTTCATAGGCTATTCTGAATCCATGAAAGGTTATAAGTGTCTAAATCCGCACAATAATAAGATCATTGTCTCACGGCACGTAAAATTTAATGAACAAAGCTTTCCTTTTAAAGACAGGTCTGCTCCCGAACCTCAGGCACAAGACGCGTCTCAACCGTCCCTGCTGGTACCTCCGTCTGTCATCCAATCCTCACTACACCGTGACAAATCCTCCGATTCTGCTCCTCAGATGCAGTCTTCAGGTCCAATAAACCAATTATCGATCACAAATACCGGCACGGTTCATACTAACGTTCCCAGTTCTTCACATTCATCTTCGCCTAACAATATACCGTCGCAACACCACATGATCACTCGTCGCCAAACGGGATCACTTAAACCCATCAACAAATTAAATCTTCTACATCAACAGCTTCCGCACATTGATCCAATCTCCTACAGCACAGCCATCAAACAATTCGAGTGGCGCAATGCCATGGCCGAGGAATTCTTTGCCTTGCAAAAACAGGGTACATGGGAGCTTGTGCCACCGCCTTCAAATGGATCGATTCTTGGATCTAAATGGACTTTTCGAACGAAATATAACTCCGATGGCTCAGTCGCCAGATACAAGGCTAGACTAGTCGCCCTCGGCAACCAACAAGAATACGGTCTCGATTTTCATGATACATTTAGTCCGGTAGCTAAGCTACCGACCATCAGAATTCTGTTCACCATCGCATTGTTCTACAAATGGCAAGTACAACAATTGGATGTTGCAAATGCATTTCTCCATGGGGACATCAATGAAACGGTATACATGAGACAACCAAAAGGTTTCGAAGACACCTCTAACCCCACTCATGTGTGTCGTCTCCGCAAGGCGATCTATGGTCTGAGGCAGGCTCCACGCCAATGGTACACAACGTTCACCTCGCATCTTCTTCAACTGGGATTTCAACATAGTCAAGCAGATCCCTCTCTACTAACTTTTCACCGCAATCAAACGCAATTATATCTTCTGGTGTACGTCGACGATATTCTAATCACGGGTAATGACATCTGTGCTACAAATACTCTTATCGCTCAACTCAGCTCCAAGTTTGCCATGAAAAATCTTGGTTCGGCCAATCATTTCTTGGGAATCAAGATCGACGCTACTCCAGATAAGTTCTTCCTCTCTCAAACTCATTACGCTAACTCTATTATACAACTGGCCGAATTGCAGCGCTGCAACTCGGTCGCTAATCCTTGTGTCACCAAATCTCCAGCTACCGATCCGGCGGCACCACCATGTTTTACGGCTACAGCTTATCGCACTCTAATAGGATCACTTCAATATCTCACATTGACTCGTCCTGACATCGCTTATGCTGTCAACGCGCTATCGCAACATATGCATGATCCGTCGTCTCATCACACAGCTCTGCTAAAGAAATTGATTAGATATATTAAAGGGACTGCTGATTTCGGTCTTCCCATCACCCGTTCAAATCTCCTACTGCGCACGTTCTCAGATGCCGACTGGGCTTCAGATCCCGTCACACGGAAGTCCACATCCGGCTTCTGCACTTTTTTGGGAAGTACCTTAGTTTCATGGACGGTGAAGCGGCAACCAACGGTATCTCGTTCCTCTACAGAATCGGAATACAGAGCATTGGCATCGGCAACAGCTGATACTATCTGGATCAAGAAATTACTTGCTGATTTTCGGGTTTCACATTCTCCACCAGTGGACGTTTTTTGTGATAACACTTCCACCATTGCATTGGCTAACAATCCTGT
The DNA here is from genome assembly GCA_016618105.1 of Dendrobium huoshanense. NCBI lineage: Eukaryota > Viridiplantae > Streptophyta > Magnoliopsida > Asparagales > Orchidaceae > Dendrobium > Dendrobium huoshanense. The sequence continues at coordinate 95,756,535 of CM028347.1, forward strand.
TTTCCACGCCAGAACTAAGCATATCGAGATCGATCAAAGATTTGTTCGTGATCACATTCAGAAACAAACAATTCGTCTTCTACCTATCAGTACGATTGATCAGCTAGCAGACATTTTAACCAAGCCTTTAGCTACTAACCGGTTTAAAACTCTTCGCTCCAAACTCACCATTGCCTCCAATGCTTAGTTTGAGGGGGTATATTAGGACAATATATTAAATCAAGATATCTGTATAAGTGTCCATCCTATAAGAACGCTACACGTGTACCTCCATTGTAATAATATGCTATATATATAGTCTTAGGCTGTAACCGCAGGAGAGGCGAATAATACATTTCACTTTACTGTTCTTCTTCTTTCATCCCGTTACCTTGTTTCTCTGCTATTGCAAGATCTCAATGAGATCCTAAGTTTCTACAATATACATCTTTCTTGAACATCTTGACCTTGGTTATATCCATTTATCATTAGAAAAGTCCACAGCCGATCAACTTCAACTGTTATTTTTATCTTCAAAAATAACATTATCCTATTACGATACCATAAACTCTTCCACTGCTACACCATTGCCTAATTATGATTATTTGATTGTTTTTTTTTTTTTGGACAGTTAGAGGATTCAAGCCCATGTGATATGGGAGGAATTTCTTCTCTCGACTACTCGGCTACAGATCTGATCTCATCATTTGATTGTTGTCACCCAACTTTGACCCTTATATCAACATTGCACAACTACGATTCTCTAACTCTCATTGTTTGAATACAAACCTCGAACCAATGTTTTCTAAAACTACGATCTTCCAACCACAATCTTTTGCTTGTGGTCATTTGATCATAGTTACATGACAACCTTTAACACCTGTCTACAATCCTCTAACCACCTTCGTTATATTACGATTCTTCGAATATCATTCTTCCATCTTTGTTGTATGTTTATAGTCTTCTGACCACCTTCATCAAACTACAATTCTCTAAACTCTAGTCATTCAAACACCATCACTAGACAACCGTTCTCCAAATGTTATTAATTGACTATAAGTTTTTGACAACTGTTGTCTGACTACATTGATACCCACATACTTCATCACTTACTGTCACAAACGATATTAATGCATCTTCTACTTAAGGAAGAGCATAATTTTATAACAAATGATAAATACTAATGAAATCATCAAAACTAGATCAATCCCCATATATTTTCTCTTTTTCAAGTTGTACACAAACTTTGATGTCTCTTGCAATTCCTTTTTTATTGATGACTGCGTTGGATATCGATAATGTTAACATAATAAAGTCTCTGACTTAACCATCATAAGTATTCTAGCATGCAATAATTGTAAACAGTGTCAGATCCAACTTCTTTTTTTAGGGTGGATAATTTTTTTTTTTTTTGAAGAGGGATGAACAGAGAAGTTTAGAATTGATAAAATTAAGGCAAAATAATAAAAAAAAAAGAGGGGGCAAAATATCAAAATATTTCAAAATATCCCCTCTAAAATTTAAATTTTTTTTTAGGCTGAGCATTTGCATACATGGGCTATAAGAATTTGATATTTGCATTTAACCTCTTAAAAAATAAGAGAACTTTATACATAACATTGAAAATTATTATATTTACATATTGTTATACAGCGGTAACTATGTAAATCCCCCATTTTCAAATAATTTATAGTGTTACAGGCAGCCGTAACTGTAGGAGGGACGGGAAACAAAACATTTTGTGCAGAGAAGGGATAAGTCGCGTGATTTGAAGCTTCAAACCCTATGGTTCGCCTCCATGGTTCACGTTCAACTCCTTTTCTTATTCTCATAAAGTAAATCACCACATCTCATTAACTAGGTATATGGTAATGGCCTCAAATCCCCAATTTTCTCACTTGCCCAATTCATCTTCATGTTTCGAGCCAGAGAAATTTTCATTTTGCTTGCTGCCCTAAATCACAGGAACTCCATTTTTTTTCAATCTGTCAGGAGAATGGGGACTGTGGTTTTCCGTATTATGATGTTGCTTACGGAGAGGGAGTGCGTAGAGTCGCAGCTTCGGAACCCTAGAAGTTGTTCTGAAGTATGGCCCATGGATTTCAACATAAAGGCAGCTCCTTTCCTGGAATCCAGGTCTGCTTTATCTGATGGCTTTCTCACATAAAATTCTATCTTACATTTACATATAGTGTTATGCCATGTTCTATTGGAGTGGAGATGCTCTTTAAAGGTGCACAAATGGCTAGATAAATGCAAAAAGTTTCTGATTTGATTAACCTGAACAATAGTAGCTTACATATCAACTATGGAAGCACCAAGGATTTCAGAAGTGAAGTTTTGGATGGAACACCATTAGTTCTTAAGTTTTAATTCCATAGGTAATCTATGAAACAGGAATTGCGATGGAAAAGAGGATGCTAAATTGCTAACAGTTAAGGAAGAAAGCAGTTTATTTAATTTTTATTACATGACCTTCCTTCTGTTTGCAAAGTATAATCGCATCCCGGATTTTTGTTATTACAAATATCTATATCGTTTATTATGTGCATGAGGCTGTGGCTGATGATTATTGAGAAAATGCTTCACTTATTGATGCACAAAATGATGCATCTTTTGTTTTTTTTTTAGTGCAAAATGCTCTTTTATGTCTCAAATGGAGAGGGCTCTCTATGATCTTAAGGCCAATGCAAATGTTTAGAGTTTGCAAGCAAACCTTCAATTATCTGACATGGAACTGATGGAAGTAAGCATACATATGGCTGTGTTGTAGCTTAGAAATCCATTTTCAGGAGAAGTAAAGCTTTTCAAACTTCTCTGAACCTTCGATGTTTTGGGCAATAGAAGAGTTCACTTGTTAGTTATATTTGTAAAGTTTTCCTTGTTATGTATAATTATCCTCCTCGTACTTTTTCTTCCACATGACTATAGAGAGTTATCACTACTTTTTCTTTTATAAAGTTTACCCAAAACATTTTTAATAGTTCACCTTGGCCAATGGCGTACTAGGAGAAAAAAAATATGGCATAATCTTAACCTATATAAGTTGGACTAGTGAAATATGTATTCTTTCTAAAGATTTGGAGGTGACATAAAACTTTGAGTGTATTCATTGTTCTAACTCTTATCTTTGTCCTCCCTATTCTCATTCAATTGCTTACTCCATAACTGCAGTTTTTGTTTTTAATATTATTAAGGATAAACTTGGATTTTTCATGCAAAAAACATGCAATTTTTATGAATACTCATAGAAAATGTTATGGAGTATCATCTTTTACATTCCCCTGCACCAAAAATACTTACAATGATTCGTGAATCAGTTTAGTCCGGCCCTCAATTGGTCTCTATCTTTGCATCAAGGCCTCAAACATGGTAGAGTCGTGAATATAACAACTTTAATTCACATCGAATAGTTGAAAAATATACTAGTATAGAAATTCGAGGTTGTCGGTTCTCATCCATAAACTTAAGATTTTGTGTTGAAAATGAGTTTAACCATCGTTATATTGGTTCAAACTACCCAAGTGGTAGTAGAGCCAAATATTTGGCTGAGATCAAATAGTTCATTTGGTTAGTGGCTTCCATCAATCTTGGAGGTTTTCTATCATGTTTGAGCAAGATTCAAGAGAGGTTGACTCTCTTAAAGGCGCCATGTGGTTAAGTAAACTCTTAGTTTATTATATTTGATGTATTGAAATGCTTTCATAAGAAGTGAGAAACTCTCATTTGAAGAGTATTGGTTTAGCCCCAATACAGATAGTTTTAAAATATATTATATAGAAATACCTTAGTTAGCTATTATCTATAAAACTTAGTTTTTGGGTTAATGATAAGTTTGACAATTCATATACTGAGCCAAACTTTGGTCCTTTTTTATTCTCACTCCCTAATAAATTGTGTAATCCATCATTTATCTTACAAATTTAACCTTTCTTTCATGATTTTATGAATGACACCATTTTAGGCCTCGTTTGGGATGGCTTTTTTACTGCTCCTCAAAATGACTTTTTATTATAAAAATTTAAAATTTTGTATTAAAAAATTATTTTAAGAAGCAATAAGAAAGCCGCCCTAAACGAAGCCTTAATCCTAACGTTGCTGCTGCTGCCGCCGCCGCCGCCATCAATGTTCCTTTTGCCTGTCATCACCATATCCTAAGCAGGTTTTGTGTCCTTGATTACTCCTGTTCTGCATAGAAATAGAGGTAAAGGAACTGCTTGCACAATATCCAGAATCTGGATATCATGGGTTCTTCAGGATCACATAATTGAATTAAAACAAAAAGGATTAAGCATCATCATTAAGAATTGGATTTTGATGCAGGGCTAGGTTTTAAGATCAGAAAGACTGCAAATGACTGAGGTTACGTTTGGGATGGATTTTTTACTGCTTCTTAAAGTAGCTTTTCAGTATAAAAATTAAAATTTTTATACTAGAAAGCTGTTTTAAGAAGCAGTAAGAAAGCTGTTCCAAACGAAGCCTTAGTTTGCAGTTTTGCTGTTTGTGTGCTATGATGAGGTTCGGACATCGGACATATAGAATTATCCTGATTTCTCTGTCTACAATAAAGCGTAGTCAAAGTACAGCTGCTATAGTAACTGCGCTTTGACTGTAGACAGAGAAAAATCTGGATGATTCTCTCTGTCCGATGTCCGAACCTAATAATTTCTCGTGTGCTATGGCAACTCATTCTGTGCAGCAATTTGCAAGTTGTTCTCTACTGATGTGCAGCATGGTACTAAATGGTACCCTATATGACCATCTTTCTGGTCCTACTTTGCTGAAGAACTTCGCATGGACTTTGCTTTTACTTAAGCAGCTGTGAATCTCTGAAATTTCTGTACTTTGTTCGTCATTTTACCTCACCGAAGATTCAAATTTCATAATCCATTTTCCAACAGAAGCTGAGTTTCTTCTTATCTTTTCAGAGTGACTTCCATTGCTTATGTTCTCTTTATGTTATATTGCAGAAACCAAATAAGAAGATTCAAATTAAGGCCACCCTTTGCCTTAGACACTGGAGGTGGTGGCTCCCTCAATACAGATCCCCAAGGCAACTTTAATGGTGACAATGCTGGGCTTGGAAGGACAAGACTTGGAGAAATAGTGAGCGCCGGAGCTCGAGAGCTTCTCGAAAAGCTAAATTCTGCGCGAAAGAACTTCCCCACGAAAATTTTTCTGCTTCTATTGGGTTTCTACACGGCCAATGCCTTGGCAACCATTCTGGGGCAAACTGGAGACTGGGATGTTCTTGTCGCCGGTGTTGTGGTGGCTTCTATTGAAGCTATTGGGATGCTTATGTACAGAAAGCCTTCAAGAATGCCAATAAGTAGATTGAAAGCTTTGATTGTTTTTGTAAATTATTGGAAAGCTGGTGTTTGTTTGGGTCTTTTTGTTGATGCTTTTAAACTTGGAAGCTGAAAATTTGGTTCTGTATTGGATTTGATGATCAATGAATTATATTTGCTAGAATTAATTAGTGGATGGATTTGGGCTTTTTTTGTAATTTTCTCCAATTTGGTATTATAAGTAGGATTATTGTTATAATGTTGAGTTATAGCACAATTATTAAATGAAAGAGATCATAAATTTGATGGAAAATTAAAAAAAAAAAAAATTATGTTCTCTATTAATTTACATATCAGTTTCATCGAATCAATATTTGTTTAAATTTGAAAGGCAAAATTAGTCCCATTTATTTTATAGGCTTTAGTAATTATATTTTTAGCATTAACAGCTAAACATATTTTAAATTATTGTTAGTTTTAATCATCACAAAATTAAATCATCTTAATCCGTTAAGATTGGTTAATCTTTTTATTTAAACTTAAAAAAAAAACATAATTATATTCGCATAAATTTATTATTTCTCTAATTAATAATTATGATAATTTATCATTTCTCTATTGGAAAGATTACTTCTTCCATGGACAACAGAAAAACTTAGAATATACTTAATATTACAATTACAGTGAATTTAAACGCAATAACACATTATATATATATATATATATATATGAATGTGTGGTGTAGTTAGGAGAAAATATTGAAAATTAGACAATAGGCACCCTATAAGATCTCTTAGGCTTTGTTTGGGACGGCTTTTTTACTGTTTTTTAAAACGGAGTTTTAGTACAAAAATAAAAAATATTGTACTAAAACTCCGTTTTAGAAAGCAGTAAAAAAGCCGTCCCAAACGAAGCCTTAGTCTTCTTCTTTTGGGACGACTTTCTTCTTGCTTTCTAAAACAGCTTTCTAGTACAAAAATTTATTGAATTTGAATTTTTTGTACTAAAAAGTCATTTTAATAAGCAGTACAAAAACTGTCTCAAACGAAAACTTAACGGTTGCTTCAACTCATGCAATGCAATGAGATGAAGCTTCAATCCAGGGATGAAGAGGAAAACTGTGCAAAAATTACTTGGCTGCTAAAAGTTCTCCCTACTAACACAGTAACATGTGTTCTCAATAGTAAAGCTCCAAGGCCTCAAGAACCCTACGTGCATGAACATGTAATACTGTCTGTCGCTGCTCTGGGTCGAGGTTTGAACCAAACTGGCAAGTAGCCCAGATCAGAGATGCACATTTTTCACCTAGTAGTTGTCTAATGTCTTCATGGATGTTTGCGAGAGTGTGATCCCTTCTGCCATTAACATGTCCGATTAGCAGGAGCAGGAATTCTCCACACTTTAATCTGAAAAAAAAAAAACAAAGATAGAATAAGAATGAAGAAGTTTTACCTATTATTTTTGGTCTAGCTATTTTTTTTCTTCCACCAAATTGAACATTTTGTTCCTTGTTTAACATGGTTATCACTTGCATTTAAAACTTTCTTTCTAATTATTGCGTTATAGAAAAGTCTCAATCAAACTTAAGGGAAAATTCTATAAGATGATGGAGAGACCTGCAATGCTTTATGGTGTCAAATGTTGGCCATTAAAAGAATCTCTCTCTCATTCTCTCTCTCTCTCTCTCTCTCTCTCTCTCTTGCTCTCTCTCTCTCTCTCTCTCTCTCATTTTCTCTCTCTTTCTCTCTCTCTCTCTCTCTCTCTCTCTCTCTCTCTCTCTCATTTTCTCTCTCTCTTTGATGTGAAACCAAATGCAAGGAGCTTAGTAAGAAATTAAAATTGAGTTGACAAAGAAATTACAACTAATAACTTATGGCGATAGCAAGAAAATCATTCAAATGTCGTAGTTATCAACTAGCTTAGGCGAAGAAGTATGTAGATTAGCCAAAACTTTCAGACAACCAAAAATAGTAGCAACACTAAAAGCTATTACAACAATCCGCCATTTAATAACGAGAAGTTCGCCTTGGGGAAATAATCACTCAACTAGACTAGGCTTTGCGGGAGAGGAATTTCAGCACACCAAACGATGCCACGAGGAAGGTCGCGATGCCAAGGGTCTTGAGCCACGGAGAGGTTGACGGTGACGAGGAGGGCGTGAATGCTTGACTTTCGAGACTCCACGTGTACTTAGCAAATTGTCGGTCGTAGATGCTTGCAAGGATCGGAACGACTCTCTCCAAGTACTCTTCCACGGTCGTTTCTTCTTCAAATCCTACGTCGAAACAAGGTGATCGTAGGATGTTGATACTTCCGTCGGCGTTGAATACAAGGCCCCACTCAAACTCCGGATCCGCCATTCAACATTGAAGTGGATGTTGATGAGTGTCGTTGTCTTCTCTTGACTCCAAGTGTTATGAGCATCCAACTTCACCCGAGAGGGAAAGGGGAGGGGTCGGCCAAAGTTGAGAGAGAGGGGGCGGGTGGATTGGGAGAGCAAGTCTAGGTTAGATGAGGGGGAGAAGGGATTTACTCAAATCTGAAATTTGTTTCAGATTTTGAGTAAATTTGGGGGGAAAATTACTTAGAACTTGAATTTCAAACCTCATGCGATCAATGCCATAAAGTGGCATTTAATGGGCATTAACCCCAAGCAAGGCCGGCGGCCAATAGAGGGGAGAATAGGGATTAATTTCCAATCCTGAAATTAATTTCAGGATTAAGTAAATTTGGAGGGGAAATTTATTTGAAATCAATTTGAATTTCAAATATGAGGTAGCATTAAATGAGGCAATCAATGGGGGAGCCCATCCTAGGGCCGGCGGCAAGATGGGGGAGCCCATCATTCAAAACCTTCCTTTTTTGGAAACTTTCAAATAAGGAAAGTTTTGAATTTCAAATTTTGAAATTCAAAAGTAGTAACTCCCTTAATTATTGTTAGGCAACAATCAAGGAACCACTAGGAGGATTGATAGCATCACCAAGGGGGAAAGCCATGGATGGCCGGCGGCTAATGGAGGAGGAGGGAGATGGCCGACGGGTTGGGTGGGGTGCTTTTGGCGGAGCTTGGAATTCTAGTGGTGGAAACGAGTGAGTGGCTCGTGGGAGAAAGGATCTCGGGTGGAGATTGGCGTGGGGGTGGGGAGAATCGAAATTAGACAAGAAAATGGGAAGATAAATTGAACCACGAGTCGAGGACGCTTCCAACGACTGGTGGGTAATGCGAATGCTTGTCACGACCCAACCCGGCTAGCCCGAGTTAACGGGGCGGGAGCAAAAAGGTCGTACAGAAAAACATAAATAAGCATAAACCATTTATATTAATGCTTTAAACATCATCCAAATATTAATTGAAAGAGCCACTAAAAAAATACATCCGAAATGAAATAAAAGTTCCAAACCACTACTAAACTTTAAACATTCATTACATAAACTCCAAACTGTTCATACTCAGATACAAACTCGAAATTAAACTTAAAACATAATTATAAGAAACCTTTCTCCCTCCTGAGTTCCCCTACGACGGTAGGTATGAGGTCGTCGAGCAGCCATTACTTATCTCCTGAAAACATTTCCAAAAATGTGGAATGAGCTAACGCTCAGCAGGTAATTCATAATACAGTTAAATTTTATAAGATGCATGAGAATTAAAAACATTTTCAATTAGAAATATTTCATTAAGCAGGTCATTAAAATATCATTCTTCTTTTCTTTTCTTTCTTTCATTCTTACATAAATCTTTTCATATGCAATGCAATGTATATAAATGAATGTGCTATATGTATCATCCGTCCCGGAAGTGCCCATAATCGTACTGATCAGGTACGCAGTCAAAAATTGTGGCCATATCCTTTACCAATGGTTCATAAGAACCAATCCATTACCAAGACTCATACGAGTCCCCCATTACCAATACTCAACCGAGTTCCTTTACCATTGGCACTTCCGGATCAACATGCAACATGTGATTTCATTTCTTATATCTTTTCATTTCCTTATAAAATTTCCTTTACCAATGGATATTCATAAGTTTCATGTCTAAAAGTCTTTTCGTATGGTTCATATGTGCAACAGTTAATGAAAAATGAATAAAACATAAACTTGCAAAATTACTGAAAATTTAAAACATGAATACATGAATTAAAAAGACATGAAATGCATTTAAATTAAGAAAATAAAGCACTTATAAGTTTAACTGGTTCTGAACACCTACTTCGAATTTAAGTACAATCCGCCGCTTCAACAAGTTCCCTTCTCCTTAACGATTAGAACCTAAAGATGGTTAAAAAAAAAAGACATATCATTAATTAAATCATATTTCCTTAACGATTTTATACGACACCTAATAAATATTTAATAAAATGAATATTTATTTTCGGATTATTAAAATACCTAAAATTTTGGAAACCTTAAATTCCTTAATTTCATCAAATTATCATGCCAAAGCTTCTCCTAAACCTAATTTAATAATTAGGTTAATCATTTTCGGATTAATTAAATTAGGAAAATTACAAAAATAAGTTTTCCACTAAAAATCGAAATTCTCGCCTTAAAATTATTTCCATAGTCCTTAGAAATCATTTTCATAAAGAGTTTTTACGAAAATAAGATTTAGGTCAAAAACCCTAATTTTTAAATCATCAAAAACTCTTCCAAAAATATCGTTTCCATCGCTAAAAGATTTCCCTAATCATTCCCTAAAGGTTCCCTAAAGAAATTTGGAAAGAAATCTAAGTTTTGGAAAAGCCCTAAAAATTTCATCTCCAAAAATCTTGAGATCGAGAGGGATTCGTTTGAAAATAAACATACCGGAGTGTTCCTCTCGTCGCTCTCTTCGATTTGACCTAAAGTTTCCGCCGGAAAATCGTCGCCGGAGTCACCCTCGCGGAAGCCGCCCGTTTGTCCGTCCGCTCCCTCTCTCCGTTCGGTCCGCTCGTTTGCGTGAAATGAGAAGGGAGGAGGGGTCGGTTAAACCTAATAAGAGAATTTGGGTTTGCTAATTACCATACTACCCTCACTTAAGTAATTTCGGCAATACACAATGATAAGGGTAGTTTCGGTATTATTTGGTTTCTAAAATTAATAACTCCAAAATTAGTCAAAATTGGGCATAACTTCTATATACTAAAACGATCAGAATTTCGCGTAGGATTTTCTAAAATTAATTTCGTTGCATTCCGATAACCTTGAAAGTTTTACTTAAATTCTCGTCGCGGCGCTTTAAAAAGCGTGTGATGCCTAAAATAGGATTTTCGGGTTTTACAATGCTCACCTTGAGCTCCTCCTTCTCAAGCACTCATGCAAGACGAAGTAGAAAATAGAACACAAATGTCCTTCAAATATTCATTAGCCTCATACAATGATACATGACCCCTATATATAGGTCATGAGATATAAGAAAATAAAAGCATAAATAATGACTAAATCGCCCTCGGGGCCCCAACATGACTCACTCACACACAAGGGTAAAACAGGAATACTGAAAACTGAAAATGCATGAATAACTAAAAATATAAGCTCTGAATCGTGGCCATCGATCGGCGATGCTTCCGGCGATACACGCGTTTGAACCGTTGATCGATGACCTCATCATTCTCCCCGGGTGGGAGAAAACTCGACCCTGTCGAGTGGGAATCTCTAGAGCTCTCGTACATCTCTAAAAGATCCGGATCCAATCGCTGCAACTCCTCTCGATCGATCCATGTATCCTCTGTCACTGGTTTCCCTTTCCAATGAACCAAGTACCTATGGCGCCCACCTTCCTTCATGGAAATGATTTCATCGTCAAGTATAGCATCAATCTTCTCCGCATTGGGTAAATGGAGTAAATTGGGGAGTGGAGGTAGGCTGGGGATCTCACTGGTTGGGTTCTCACAAGGCTCAATTTGAAGTGAATTTTCAGGGTTCAGCTCAGGTCCCTCAAAGGCTACTAAATCTTCTATATTAAAGGTTGGATTGATGTTAAAACCTTTGGGAAGGTCCAGCACATAAGCATTGATATTTATCTTTGAAATTATCCTAAAAGGTCCGGCGCTTCTAGCATGTAACTTCTTCACGGAGCTCGACAGAAAGCGTTCCGGACGGATCCGTACCATCACAAAGTCTCCAACTGTGAATTCTTTAAATCTTTTCTTGTGATCTGCAATAAGTTTATAATTGGAATTACTTTGTTCAATTCTTCTTTTAATTTCTTTGTGAAGCTCCTGTATATGAGATGCAAATGTATATGCTGACTCAGATGTTCTACCTACGGGACTCATGGGGATGAGGTCAATTGGCTGCCTAAGCGGGTATCCATACACAATTTCAGCTGGACTCAAGTTTGTAGTTCTGTTTACAGAGTTGTTGTAGGCAAATTCTGCTATGGGTAACTTAGAATCCCAATCTCGAATGTTTTCTCCTACTAGTGTCCTTAGGAGGTTGCCTAGGCTTCTATTTACTACCTCTGTTTGACCATCAGTCTGCGGGTGGAAGGCTGTGGAGAATTGTAATTTGGTGCCCATGTAGTGCCAAAGGGTTTTCCAGAAATAACTAGTGAACTTAACGTCCCTGTCGGATACTATGGTCTTGGGAAGGCCGTGAAGTCTAACTATCTCGTTAAAATAAAGTTTTGCGATGTGGGAGGCGTCGAAAGTCTTGGAGCAAGGTACGAAATGAGCCATCTTAGAAAATCGGTCAACTACCACAAATACAGAATCGTGTTTCTTAACGGTTTTAGGTAGCCCAAGTACGAAGTCCATGCTTACATCTACCCAGGGAGAGTTAGGCACCGGGAGCGGGGTGTACAAACCAGTGTTTTGTTTTCGCTGTTTGGCTAGCTGGCAGGTGTGGCATCGTTTCACTAACTGACTGACATCTCGCTTAAGGCTAGGCCAGAAAAATCGATTTTCGAGAGCAGCAATTGTCTTGGTCTGGCCAAAGTTTCCGGCTAAACCTCCAGCATGTAACTCCCAAACTAGATATTCTCGAAGGGAAGTCCTAGGGATACATATTTTTTGTGCCTTGAATAAATATCCATCTTCCACAATAAAGTCATCGATAATTCGTTCACCTCCCGTAGTAAGTCTAGAATAGGTGTCCTTAAAATCAGGGCAATCCAAGTAATTTTCTTTAAGTTGCTCAAACCCTATCACTTCCATCCTCATTTCACGAACGACCATCAGACGTCGGCTAAGTGCATCCGCGGCTTTATTCTCCGAACCTGCTTTATGTCGAATGGTATACGTGTATTCTTGCAGGAACTCAACCCATCTACCATGTCGGGCATTAAGCTTCTTTTGGGAGTTAATGTATCGAAGCGCTTCATGATCAGAGAAAATGACAAATTCCTGAGGCAGCAGGTAATGCCTCCAATATCTAAGGGATTGAATTATAGCATAGAATTCTTTGTCATAGGTGGAGTAGCGTTGCCGAATGTCATTTAGTTTCTCACTGAAGTAGGCCACGGGGTGGCCTTCTTGAGATAAGACTCCTCCTATTCCTATGCCCGAAGCGTCACAAGTCACTTCAAAAACCTTAGAAAAATCAGGCAGCCGCATGACAGGTGCTTCAATCATTTTCCTTTTTATATCATCAAAAGCCTTAGAAGCAGACGCCGTCCAAAGAAAATCACCTTTCTTGAGACAATCAGTTTTCGGTCCCACTACGGTGCTAAAATTCCGGATAAATCTTCTATAAAACGTGGCCAGTCCATGAAAACTCCTAACATCTCGAATACTTTTGGGTTCGGGCCACTCAGTGATCGCTCGCACTTTCTCAGGGTCTGCAGAGATTCCATGGGAAGATATGATGAATCCAAGAAAAATGACGTGATCAGTCAAAAAGGTGCACTTCTTGGGGTTGGCGAACATTTGTTCTTTCCTCAACGTTTCACAGACCTGCCTTAAATGATCCAAATGCTGTTCTTCCGAGTTGCTGTAAATTAGGATATCGTCAAAGTATACAACCACGAATTTTCCTAGAAAAGGTCGGAGGATTTGGGTCATAACTCTCATAAACGTGCTCGGGGCATTGCTTAAGCCAAAGGGCATCACAGTCCATTCGTATAATCCATCTTTGGTTTTGAAAGCCATTTTCCATTCATCTCCCAGGCGGATCCTGATCTGGTGGTACCCACTTTTGAGGTCGATCTTAGAGAATAGAGTGGCCCCCGTCATCATATCTAGCATGTCATCCAGGCGTGGGATTGGGAACCGATATTTGACCGTGATTTTGTTGATAGCGCGGCTATCGACACACATTCTCCACGATCCATCCTTCTTAGGGGTAAGAAGAGCAGGAACCGCACACGGACTGAGACTCTCCTTAATGAACCCTCGTTGAAGCAACTCGTCCACTTGTTTCTTGAGCTCTGCATGCTCAGTCGGGTTCATACGGTAATGAGGTAGGTTGGGTAATGAGGCTCCAGGGACTAAGTCGATGGCATGTTGGATGTCCCTAAGGGGTGGTAGTTGGTATGGCAAATCCTCAGGGAAGACATCATAAAAAGTTTCAAGCAGTGGTTTTACTTCCTCGGGGATAGGTTCTTCATGATCTACACTTACTTCCCGAGCTACTAACGCATAAAGAGGTGTTCTAGATCCTAGTTCAGTGTCCAAGTCCTTGGCAGTTAGAAGGTTCAGGCCCGTGTTGGGTTTAAGAGAATTTGGCTTGATGTTGTCCCTTGTTGATTTGGGTTGGGTGGGGAGAAGTTTGATCTTCTTGCCCTCGTGTTCAAACACGCATGTGTTTGAACGGTCATAGATGTGTACATCATTGTCAAAAAGCCAGGGGCGGCCAAGGATGATTTGGCCCACATCCATTGTTAAAATATCGCACCAGATTTTATCCTTGTAACCAACGAATTCGATAGGAACAAGACTCCTATCTTTCACTTCCAGGGTGGTCGAGTTTATCCAAGCAAGTTTGTAGGGGTTCGGGTGTGGAGTGGTCCTTAATTGCAATTTTGAAATCATGGCAGAAGATACGGCGTTGATGCAACTTCCACTGTCTATTATGACTTTACAATTTTTGTCTCCAATCTTAGTGAAAGTGTAAAAGATTGAGGTTCTTCGCCAGTCATCGCTAGGTTTAGGTTGGGAAAAGGCACACCTAACAACTTGCAGATCTAGTCGGTTCAACTTTTGGAGGTAGTGAACAACAGCAGTATCATCCTCGTCGAAAATTTCTTCATCGTCGTCCATATGGTGGACTAAGTCAGTTTCCGGTTCGTCTTCTTCCTCCGTCACTTCCTCAATTATCGTGACCTTAAACGGGCTGGAGCACTGAGACGCAATGTGCCCATACCCATGGCATCTAAAACACTTAGTGCCGGCAGTGGTCTTGGGTGTCTCTCGATCAGGCATTTTCCCCTTATAATCGGATCGAGGTTGGGTTTGGTTAGGAGCAGGCCGACTACCTGAGGGTCCAGTGGGTTTGTTGTACGGTTGGCTAGAGGAAGACTTGTAGGGGTTAGGTCTAGAGTCTTGGGTCCTAGGGGCGTGACTCCTTGATTCTTCTAAGTCTAGCACAAGACTACAGGCAGCCTCGTACGTGTTCACTCCTCTAGCAAAGAGTTCATTTCGAAGATCTTCTCTTAATCCGGCTCTGAACATTGACAGGAGTTGCGTAGGAGTGGTGGTCTCTTCTCCGTTACAACGAATCAGGAAATCATCGAAGGTCGAGATATATTCCTTGACGGTCTTGCTCCCTTGGGTTAGCCTATTCCAACGATCTAGAAGTCTTGGGTAGTATGAGGGGGGAAGGTATTTCCTTTTCAGTTCTTGCTTCATTGTGCCCCAGTCGGCAATAGGGTATTCTCCTCGAGTCTCCCTCATGTGCTCTACATTGGTCCAGTACTGGTTAGCTCTTCCCGTTAACTTCATCTCAGCGAATCTAACCTTCTTATCTTCCGAAATGTTATACCATTTGAAATAGCTATCCATTCCCTTAATCCAGTCAAGGAAAACTTGAGGCTCTAACGTACCGTCAAACGTCGGGGCGTCTATCTTAATACTTTTGAGGAGTTGGGCGTCGTTATCTCTCCAATGTGTGTCACGTCCTACCGGTTCCTGATGAGGTCGGTGGTTGGGCCGGTAGTAATCCCTAGGGGGTCCGTACTCAGTTCGGGCATCCTCGCCATATGGAGATTGTGGACGGGAGGGAGTGTAGAGAGCGGGGTGACCTATTCTTTCAATGTTGTCTAGTCTTTCTCCCGTATGACGTTTGAGTTCAGCTACGCTTGTTTGGGTATCCTTCATTTGTTGCGTAAGTGTTCCTAACTGGCCCATAATCATGTCTAAAGTTGCTTGCATGTGAGTTGGGTCCATGGTTAGGCGCTAATGATCACTTGGGAGGCGTTCTAAGCTAGGGCAGCAATAAAATTCCACTGAGACGCTTGCTGGAACGTAATTCCAGCAGCAAAAACGTTTAAGGCAGCAAGTACAAATTATGGGGAATGTCTTCTAAGAGTTCCGGCTAGGGTCCAGGGCACGGGCAGCACCTAAATAGTGATTTTAGGTTCGCTAACGGCTACTAAACAGCTGCAGGAAACAGAGGACAGCAAACTACAAACGCTTGGAAGTCAGCCCAACATCACTAACTATTGCAGGAAAGTGGATGGCAGCAAGGGTTTAATGTCCTACACTAATATGGATGCGAATGTGATAGGGAGTACTTATGTCACAAGTAATCCTATCCTAAATCAGTAAACAACCAATAGTAAAACTGCTGTCCACAGCGAGAAAACAGCAAGAAAGTGGGAAAAATTGAGAGAAAACACAAGAAAAGACTTGTATTCCACTAGGTGCAAAGCAAGATAATCAAGATACAATTGTTCTTCGATCCGAGAGGAAGAACGTACTCTCCACAATCTCCGGCGATGCCAAGAGCCCAAAACGAAACCTAGATCTCAAATAAAAATTCAAAATTCAAGATGAGCAGTCAATCCCCCCAAAACTCCTAATTATACAAATTAACCATAAAGGACAATAATGAACTTCCTAAAACAGCCTCTCATTCAAAAATTTTCCCTCCCCCCGTGCGTTTTAGCCGCTGTTTGGGCCCCGCTCCTGCGCGCATTCCGCCTGGTTCCGCCCGACCTTGGGTCGTCGGGTGTAGAACCGGACCGGTCCAGCTGGGACTGGTCCAGGCGTAACATTACTCCCCTCCCAAAAACTCACCTTGTCCTCAAGGTGAAAAGAGGGGAATTGCTCTTTCATTCTTTCAAATGGCTCCCAAGTCGCGTCGAACTCAGGGAGGTCCTTCCATTGAATCAACACTTCCTTGTTGCCTTCTTGATCTGATCTTACCCCCATAAGCTCGAGGGGCTCCAATATCACTTCCCAATCCTCTGTCATTGTTGCTGGTAATACGGCACTAATTGCGTGCTCCCCGAGGGCTCTCCTCAGCTGTGACACATGGAATACCGGATGTATAGTAGCATAGGGAGGTAACTTCAGACGATACGCTACTGCTCCAACCTTCCCCAAGATCTCATAGGGGCCAAAGTATCTCGGGGCCAGCTTCTCGTTCCTCCTGCTAGCCACTGATCTCTGTCTGTAGGGTCTTAGCTTTAAAAACACTTTCTCCCCCACTTCATATTGTATGTCTCTTCTGTGGGTATCTGCTCGCTTCTTCATTATTTGTTGTGCCCTCTCCAGATTTTTCTTCAACTCTTCCAACACCTAGTCCCTCTCCTCTAAGTACTGTTCGACTGAAGAGACAGGTGTATGTCCCTTCCCATAATGTACTAGGTGTGGGGGGTCTCTTCCATAGAGCACCTTGAAAGGGGTCATCTGGGATGCCGAATAGTACGAGGTGTTATACCAGTACTCCGCCCACGGTAACCATTTAGCCCATTTCCTGGGTGTTTCAGAGGCAAAACACCTCAAATATGTCTCCAAACTCCGGTTAACCACTTCTGTCTGTCCATCTGTCTGTGGGTGGTACGCAGTGCTCCTCTTGAGAGTTGTGCCCTGCATTCTGAACAGTTCTCTCCAAAACTGACTGAGGAACACTTTGTCTCTGTCCGACACAATAGATTCTGGAATCCCGTGCAACCGAACCACTTCCCTGATAAATGCTGCCGCCACTGACACTACAGTGTAAGGATGTCGTAGGAGGATAAAATGTGCATATTTACTGAGTCGATCCACCACAACAAAAATGACTATGAACCCTTCTGAACGAGGTAGGCCGTCAATAAAATCCATAGAGACTTCCTCCCATACTCTGTTTGGAAGTGCTAATGGTTGGAGCAGTCCCCCTGGTGCCATGGCCATGTATTTATTTCTCTGACACACCTCACACCTTGCCACCATCTCCTCAACATCCTTATACATCCCCTTCCAGTAGAGCTCCGATGCCAAACTCCTATATGTCTTATGTACTCCTGAATGACCCCCAACTGCACTGCCGTGGAATTCCTGCAATATGTGAGGGATGTGTACTGATGTTCGTGGCATCACAAACCTTCCCTGATAGAGTAGCCTCTCTCCCTCCAGATAGTACCCTGAATGATTGCTACTGCCCTTCAGGCCTTCCCTGACCTTCTTCAATTCTTCATTCTGCATACTCTCTTCCTGGATGGCCCCCCAATCAATCATCAAAGGGACTGAAACTGCCGCCTCCTGAAGTTCCCCCACACACCTAGACAAGGCATCAGCTGCCTTATTCTCCACCCCCGGCCGATACTGGATTTCAAAATCATAGCCTAACAACTTTGACAACCACCTCTGATGTTCCTAAGTAACCATTCTTTGCTCCAGCAGGTATTTCAGACTCCTCTGATCGGTCCGAACAATGAAATGTCGTCCCAAAAGATAAGGGCGTCATTTCTGAATGGTCAAGACTATGGCCATCAGCTCTCTCTCATACACTGATTTCAATCTAGCCCTAGTCGATAGCACCTGACTGAAATATGCTATAGGTTGGTGATTCTGCATCAATACTGCTCCTAAGCCATACCCTGACGCATCAGTCTCTACCACGAATACCTGGCTGAAATCTGGGAGTGCTAGAACTGGTACAGTGGTCATGGCTTTCTTTAACCTCTCGAAGGCCTGGGTCGCTGCATCACCCCAGGAGAAGTTGTCTTTCTTCAACTGCTCCGTCAATGGCCAGGCGATGGAACTGTACCCCTTCACAAACCTCCTATAGTATCCCGTCAGTCCCAAGAAACCTCTCAACCCCCTGATGTTCTTGGGTATGGGCCATTTCTACATTGCTTCAATTTTGGACTGGTCAGCTGCAACTCCCTCTTGAGACACTATATGTCCCAAATATTCCACCCTTGATTGGGAAAAACTGCACTTCTTTAAATTCGCTCTCAGCTGATGTGCCTGTAGGATCCCCAAAACCTCCTTTAGATGCTCTAAATGTTCCTCCTCGGTCTGGCTGTACACCAAAATATCATCAAAGAAGACCAGCACAAACTTCCTCAAGTGTTGTCTGAACACCCTGTTCATCAAGGACTGAAAGGTAGCGGGGGCGTTAGTGAGTCCAAATGGCATCACTAAGAACTCATAGTGCCCCTCGTGTGTTCTGAACGCAGTCTTCTGAATGTCCCCTTCCTTCATTCTGATTTGGTGGTAGCCAGACTTAAGGTCCATTTTTGAAAACACCACCGCTCCTTGCAGCTCATCTAATAACTCATCAATCACTGGAATGGGGAATTTGTCCGGTACTGTCTCCTTGTTCAGGGCTCTGTAGTCCACGCAAAACCTCCAGCTCCCATCCTTCTTTTTGACCAGTAAGACTGGATTGGAGAAAGGACTCACACTGGATCTGACGATTCCTGCCTCCAATATCTCCTTGATCAACTTCTCAATTTCATCTTTCTGAATCTGGGGGTAGTGATATGGTCTAACACTGATTGGTGACACTCCCTCTTTCAGAAGAATGACGTGCTCCTGCTCTCTAAGGGGTGGCAATCCCTGGGGTGGCTGGAACACCTCCCATGTACTGCTATATGAGCGGTTGCACCACCTGTGGAATGTCTCCTTCTTCCCCCACACTGACCCTCTCCAAACGTTGAAGCTCCACCAAAAATCCTCCTCCCACCTCCTGTATGGATCTGATCATGGATTTGAGAGATACGACTGCTCTTGTCAGCCCTGCATCCCCCTGGATCACCTTCCTCTGCCCTTCTATCATTAGCTCCATCCTCAGAGCACCCCAGTTGACCTTGGTCTCCCCCAGAGTCTATAGCCATTTCATCCCCAGGATGACATCTGTACTTCCCAATTCTAAGGGGAGGAAATCCTCCCTGACCTGTAGCCCTTGGATGGTCAGGACCACTCCCCTGCAAATTCCTCTCCCCATCTCCACCTTCCCCGTGCCCATCATCATCCCATAGCCTCCTGTGTCGACTAGCTCCATCCCTAACTGATCCACGATCTGAGCAGAAATGAAATTGTGGGTTGCACCACTATCGATCAACACCAACACTTCGCGGTCAGCTATCTCTCCTCTTACTTTCATAGTGTGACTCGGAGTGAATCCCACTACTGAGTTCAGAGAGACTTCTGCCACATCCAGGTGTAGCTTCTCCTCTCCTTCTGACCCGCTCCCACCTCCCTCTTCGTCTTCCTCGTCTTCACACACGAGGAGAACCTGAAGAGTTATATCCTTGCACCGGTGTCCGGGCATGTACTTCTCATCACATCGAAAACATAACCCCTTTGCCCTCTTCTCCTGCATCTCCTTCTCGGTCAGTCGTTTGAACTGTCCCCCGTTTCCTCCTCCTCCCGTTCTCTCCTTTGGTGCCTCCTTCAGACTCCCTGAGGATCCCACCTTTGAAGGCAAGATAGTAGTCGTCATCCTGTGCGACCCTCCCGAATAGTTTCCCCGAGCTCCTCTTTCAGATTTCTTCTGATCCTCCACCAACTGGGCTAACTCCATAGCCCTCCCTAGGTTCCTCGGCTCCAAGACTCTAACAGCGGTTCGTATCTCAGGCTTAAGCCCTTTCATGAAGTTTCCCTCCAGGGCCGACTCTGAGATGTGATCCAATCGGCTAGCCAAGTACTCAAATATGTCCCGATAATCAGCCACCGTCCCCTCCTGAGTCAGGGCAAAGAACTGCTCGTAGAAATCTCCTCCCCCATCGGCTCGGAAACGTTCTAATAGGCAGTCCTTGAACTCCCTCCAACTCCGGATGGGCTCCCTCCTGTCACGCCACTGGTACCATGCCAAAGCCTTTCCTTCCAGACACAATCCTGCCGCCGTCAGCTTCTCATCCTCCGTCAACCCGTTGACAGCAAAGTAACGCTCCACCTTGTAGATCCAGCCATGGCCGTCTTCCCCCTCGAACACATGCATTCAATTTCCTCACCTTGGGATCTCCCCGGTATCCTCCATAACCTCCCATTCCTCGTAAAGGAAATGCTCCCCAAGCGTCCCGGTCCTCCCTCCGACGTTGGTATCCGAGTTCGCCGTCATAATCCCCCCTTCCTCTTTCAAACTCAGCACCTCGACGCTGAAATTCAGCACCTCAATGCTGATACTCTTCTCTCCTTTCTCCAAAATCTGCACTACCTTCATATTCCCCCCGCCTGCCTCCAAAATCAACACCTCGACGCTGAAAATCAGCACCTCGGCGGTCATTTCCCATGCTCATCTCCTCTCTAGAGAGTGGCTCTAGAGGTGGCATGTCGTCGTCCCCTTCAAGAATCTCCACCTCCGGATTCCTCCTCCCCCGGATTGGGTTTGGATTTCCTCCTACGCCATCAGTAGTCTCTCTCACTTCCGATGTCTCCGGATTGGTCTTCATCTCCAATAGTTTCTTCATCATTTCTTCCATAGCCGCGAACCTCCCTTCCAACCTGTCATTGTTGGCGGAGATTTCCATGAACTTTCCCTCCATATCTGTCTTCAGTTGCCCAAACTCGCCTTCTAATGCTTCCACCTTCTTTCCAGCCATTTTTCTTATAACGGATCCCAAAAAAATTCTTCTTCCGGAAAAGAAACTTGCCGAAATTTCGAAATTTCAGCCGCCGGCGGTCCCAAATCGACGCTCTGATACCAATTTGATAGGGAGTACTTATGTCACAAGTAATCCTATCCTAAATCAGTAAACAACCAATAGTAAAACTGCTGTCCACAGCGAGAAAACAGCAAGAAAGTGGGAAAAATTGAGAGAAAACACAAGTAAAGACTTGTATTCCACTAGGTGCAAAGCAAGATAATCAAGATACAATTGTTCTTCGATCCGAGAGGAAGAACGTACTCTCCACAATCTCCGGCGATGCCAAGAGCCCAAAACGAAACCTAGATCTCAAATAAAAATTCAAAATTCAAGATGAGCAGCCAATCCCCCCAAAACTCCTAATTATACAAATTAATCATAAAGGACAATAATGGACTTACTAAAACAGCCTCTCATTCAAAAATTTTCCCTCCCCCTGTGCGTTTTAGCCGCTGTTTGGGCCCCGCTCCTGCGCGCGTTCTGCCTGGTTCCGCCAGACCTTGGGCCGTCGGGTGTAGAACCGGACCGGTCCAGCTGGGACCGGTCCAGGCGTAACAGAATGCAATGAGGACAGAACTTTAAACACCTTTATATGAGCATGTAAAATGAATAGTTCATGCATAAAGTTTAAGACAGCAAACTAAAACAGTAGCCAATGCTAATTAGATGACGTTAAGCATGCCGAAATAAGCTAAATGGGTATTCCTAGGATGCACCTAGCATGAGCAAAGCATGCTAGCCATGCTCTGATACCAAATATGATGTGAAACCAAATGCAAGGAGCTTAGTAAGAAATTAAAATTGAGTTGACAAAGAAATTACAACTAATAACTTATGGCGATAGCAAGAAAATCATTCAAATGTCGTAGTTATCAACTAGCTTAGGCGAAGAAGTATGTAGATTAGCCAAAACTTTCAGACAACCAAAAATAGTAGCAACACTAAAAGCTATTACAACAATCCGCCATTTAATAACGAGAAGTTCACCTTGGGGAAATAATCAATCAACTAGACTAGGCTTTGCGGGAGAGGAATTTCAGCACACCAAACGATGCCACGAGGAAGGTCGCGATGCCAAGGGTCTTGAGCCACGGAGAGGTTGACGGTGACGAGGAGGGCGTGAATGCTTGACTTTCGAGACTCCACGTGTACTTAGCAAATTGTCGGTCGTAGATGCTTGCAAGGATCGGAACGACTCTCTCCAAGTACTCTTCCACGGTTGTTTCTTCTTCAAATCCTACGTCGAAACAAGGTGATCGTAGGATGTTGATGCTTCCGTCGGCGTTGAATACAAGGCCCCACTCAAACTCCGGATCCGCCATTCAACATTGAAGTGGATGTTGATGAGTGTCGTTGTCTTCTCTTGACTCCAAGTGTTATGAGCATCCAACTTCACCCGAGAGGGAAAGGGGAGGGGTCGGCCAAAGTTGAGAGAGAGGGGGCGGTGGATTGGAAGAGCAAGTCTAGGTTAGATGAGGGGGAGAAGGGATTTACTCAAATCTGAAATTTGTTTCAGATTTTGAGTAAATTTGGGGGGAAAGTTACTTAGAATTTGAATTTCAAACCTCATGCGATTAATGCCATAAAGTGGCATTTAATGGGCATTAACCCCAAGCAAGGCCGGCGGCCAATAGAGGGGAGAATAGGGATTAATTCCCAATCCTGAAATTAATTTCAGGATTAAGTAAATTTGGAGGGGAAATTTATTTGAAATCAATTTGAATTTCAAATATGAGGTAGCATTAAATGAGGCAATCAATGGGGGAGCCCATCCTAGGGCCGGCGGCAAGATGAGGAGGAGGAGAGGGAATTCAGGGAGAGAGTATGCACTTTCCAATTGGGTCGATGCCACCTAGGATGAAAGTTATCAAATCCACATGTCATGAGATTTGGAGTGAATCATTCAAAACCTTTCTTTTTTGGAAACTTTCAAATAAGGAAAGTTTTGAATTTCAAATTTTGAAATTCAAAAGTAGTAACTCCCTTAATTATTGTTAGGCAACAATCAAGGAACCACTAGGAGGATTGATGGCATCACCAAGGGGGAAAGCCATGGATGGCCGGCGGCTAATGAAGGAGGAGGGAGATGGCCGACGGGTTGGGTGGGGTGCTTTTGGCGGAGCTTGGAATTCTAGTGGTGGAAACGAGTGAGTGGCTCGTGGGAGAAAGGATCTCGGGTGGAGATTGGCGTGGGGGTGGGGAGAATCGAAATTAGACAAGAAAATGGGAAGATAAATTGAACCACGAGTCGAGGACGCTTCCAACGACTGGTGGGTAATGCGAATGCTCACCTTGAGCTCCTCCTTCTCAAGCACTCATGCAAGACGAAGTAGAAAATAGAACACAAATGTCCTTCAAATATTCATTAGACTCATACAATGATACATGACCCCTATATATAGGTCATGAGATACAAGAAAATAAAAGCATAAATAATGACTAAATCGCCCTCGGGGCCCCAACATGACTCACTCACACACAAGGGTAAAACATGAATACTGAAAACTGAAAATGCATGAATAACTAAAAATATAAGCTCTGAATCGTGGCCATCGATCGGCGATGCTTCCGGCGATACACGCGTCTGAACCGTTGATCGATGACCTCATCACTCTTTCTCTCTCTCTCTCTCTCTTGCTCTCTTGTGCTCTCTCTCTCTCTCTCTTGCTCTCTTGTGCTCTCTCTCTCTCTCTCTCTCTCTCTCTCTCTCTCTCTCTCTCTCTTGTGCCTGAATTTTTTTTCATTCTGATAATCACACTTACTCAGTTAGGCCTACCAATAAGGTCGGGTGCCAATCATGGACAAGTTCGAATTCAACGCAACGAATTTTCAAACAAGAAGCTTCTGAACTCAAGTTCATGATCATTTGAACTATCTTCAACAAAATTATTGATAAAATATGAATCTCAACAAAATGAATCTAATTAACTCAAGATCACTGAATTCTAATGTCATCAAAGGTGCTCAAATAGCCAAAAATATCAAATGTTCAATGGGTATTACTTGGTCCATGTAATATAGCATTTACAATTTTGGTAAAAATAATCAAAATGCCAAAACTGAAAATCTATACCTTCATTATGCATTTGAAAAGGAATCTCTTGGTCCAAAGAGTTCTTGGATTTGAGGAATTCTAAAACTCTACTCGTTGATCATTGTTGACATCCACGGTCGCCCTATTATTCTCACTTGACATTAACACCAATGATTGCTAGTGCTTTTCATTCCTCAACTGTCACTATTGATCGTCAACCAACACTAGCGTTCGCCAGCTATTGATTAGTAATGTTGCTCAACTATCTTTATTGGCTATCGACTGACACTGATGCCGACTTATTATTTCTTCAACATTTCACACTATGCCCATAGGATATCAAAATAGATATCCAAACTTCGTAATCCCGAAGGGAATGATAGACTTTTGTAGCCATCAATTTATATGGACTCTTTTTAGCAGGTCAAACTTCTAGGCTTTTTCTTTGATTTTTCACGTAAAAGCTTTTGTATCTCTTGTGAGCTTTAACACTTTTATTTATGAGTGGATGGAACTTTTGTGTAAAATTCAGAAAAAAAAAAAAACTCATCCTCTGCCAATGCAAAATCTTCTAGCATGCACTACAACTCTTTCACAGCAAACTCGACAACCGAAAGATCCCAGATTTGCAAAAGAGAATGGTCATGTACATTTGGTTAGGTTTTAAGCATTGAAGGAATAGTGTTTTTCCCCAGTAATCTAAATAGACTTATTATTGAAAACACTTTCTTTTTTTTTGTCAATAAAAAATTATAAGGAATGCTTGTGCACTGCCTGTGTTGACAGTTTTCTAAGCCAATTCTCTTTGCATGGCTGGAATTAAAAGTTAATTCCGATTATCCAAAGTAGATTAGATGTCGGGATACGATGCTGTTATATTGGTAATGGGATAGGATCCGAATCCCATTCTCATTATAATAGGTTAAGGAAAGGCAATCTTGTTATTCAAAAGGTGCCTTCAGTAGTTACTGGTGGTTTTGATCAATCGATTTCATGAGATAATAGACTGACCTAACCAATGAAATATAATAGTAAAGTTGAAGTTTCCACTATTTTCAACAATGTTCATACTTGGAAAGAGCTACATTAAGGCTCGCTTTCCATGATTTTTATGATGTATCCTTTGTAGTGTTTATACTTTTTATAAGTGTTCCAGTGATTAAAGCCGCTTTATTATTTTTTGTTAGGAGAAAATTTGCAGCTCAATTACTCAACGGAGATCAATTTCTTTGTTTGAAAAATAAAATAGGAACTTGTAACTGTGCATAAATTTTTATATATAAAATAACCTCATTTGAAAGCGACGAAACAGATCCAAAAAGAGGTTGGGGCTTGGAAAAATAACTGAAAGCAAAAGAAAAAAAGCCAACAAACCTTATGCCTTCATCCAACTCCTCATCTTTTATAAGATCTGCAATCTTCTCAATGCCTCGGCAAGCCTCGAAAGCCTAGAACAAAGGTGAATGGTGAATTGTAAATAACCTCCTGAAAATATAATCTTGAAGCAAAAGAACCCGCATGTTGCAATAAGTAGGAAAAAAGGAGTGTTCCAGAACAACCCTAGATTATGAGTACTCGTACAAAGAGAGCTAAAAGATGAGATTTCAGGTGAAAGGTGGAATAAGAGCAAAAAACACACAAGCAAGCATAAAAGATACGAAAAGTTTCTAATGGCAGGATTTAAGGCATCAGGAAAATATGGAGACTCCACAATACCAATTCTCAAAGGTAGGATATAAAATGACAGAAAAGAGATGCATTTCGCTCAATAATGTGGTGTGCACCATGTTAAACATGCCACAATATTTACACAGAATCTTTTTTTTGTTGTCTGAACAATATCTGCCATTCTTTCAAATGCCAATAGAAAAGCATTCATTCAAACGTTTTTTCCATCATTTTATATATGTGACTAAAATGGTAATTAGAACCAATCCTGGAAGAAAACTATCATGCATGATCAGATAAGAGTCTACAATAACATGCCAGGCACTTCTCACGAATCATGTGATGTTTTTTCGCTTTCCACATTAGTACACTTTGGTATGGACGGAATCAGGATGAAATTCAAGTGAACTTACTCATTTTACAAGAAAATTAATTCAAATCATACCAACTGGTTAGCTGAAGACTCCAGCATTAATGATATTAATGCATCCAAGCATGCCCCTTGCTCCAGTGTTCCTCGGTTTGATAACATGTTAATAAGAACCTGCATCAGGTTGATGACTCTCAATCCCCAATAAAAGGAGAAGGTAAAGTAAGGTTTCAACCACAACTAAATTAGCCCAAAACAGAGAAAAGATAAATTAACAGCCTGGGAGTACAAATCAAGCACAATCATTGTTATAATAATCTTAAAAGTACATAGATAGTGGTTTAATAATAAAGAGTTCCTGAAAAAATGCACAAGGAAGGTGGATAGCCTGCAAACTTCTAAAAATCATTCTTTTTTCTCATTTAAAAAGAGGTCAATTTAAAAAAAAAATCATCAAATATCTATGAATTATCTCATTCATATGTAAAGAAATGATTATGCAAAGGAAATGCAATAATAGTCTGAATATAAAACTAAGAACAAATATCCACGTAACTTAATAAGAGTGGGAAAAGATGATTAAATTCCTACAATGAGACAATTCTACAAAGGTGTTAAGTTTGTTAATTGACAGATTGTGATATAATAATTTAATTCAGCAGATGCAGTTGTTTTATCTTTCCCATATTGCAAAATGATGGAAATGAACAAATTACCTAAATATTCATATAATAAATAATTTTTTAATTTTTTTAGGGGGGGGCAATTGCACCCTCGGGGCTAGGTGGTTCCGCTCCTGGTTCAAAGTGATTCAATAAATTTGAAAACAAACCACGGTTAGTCAGAGAAGGCTGCAGTGATCTAGAGAACTAATGATGCTTTAAAGAACATAAAATACAAATATATTGAGGATGTATATTGTCGTGCTCTTGAATTTTAAATGCACAAGCTGGGATTCAAATGCCATCTGGAGTATGACTTGATATGTTATGAAAAATTGACATGCACATTTGAATTGAAAACTTCGAGAATTAAATTTAAAACCATCCAAACTTCGATTTAAACAAACCTATAGTTGAATCAAACGTCTCGACGAGACGAGCCCGTAAGGCCAAAGGTGATTCAATTCGAGTCAAATCGAGCATTGCACGAGACAATTTCAATGAGCCCAAAATCACTTAATTTTGATATTATTAAGACAGTAAAATATAAAAAGAATAGTCTATAATCAAAGAAATCAACAATACGAACCATCCAACAAAGTGTTCTAGATTTTCTCTATATTTACGGAGCGTGTCATTCTAAAAAAATTAAAATAGACCTCCATTCCATACATGAGGACACTTGGTGAGAGAATCAAGAGAACTCAAGGGTTTAAAGAATCCTGGAACTCCACCTGAGCACACTGTCGGACAATTGCTTGATCGCCATCATCAGATCACCACACGACTGCCATCGTCAGAATGCCATCGCTCTATCGCCTGTATCGGAGCATCACCACCCGACTACCATCATTGGACCACATTCATCATCGGACTATCCTTGTTGCATAGCCACTGCTCAGCAACCATCGTCAGACTAACTTTGTCAAATCACCGCCCCTTGACCACCGTCGTCGCTAAATTATTTTCTTCAGACTATCGTCACTTGATCACAATCGTTGGACTACCGCCATTGCTAGAACACCATTGTTGAACTGCAATTGTCCGACCACCATCATCAAACCGCCACAATCTGACCACCATCCTCGGATTGCCGTTGCATGACCACAGCCGTGGATAACTATCATTTCCCAACATAAATTGTTAGACCATTGTTGTTATTGAATCACCACTATCAGACAATTGTTGTCACTGGATCATCGTTGTTTGAACACCGCCACCTAACCAAGTTATCTAACCATCACCTCTACCTGAACACTGCTCGAAGAACTATGATGCACTGACACTTCTCCTCAAAGAGGCGTGCAGTGTTCGACATCGTATCCGACACGACACTCGTCTGACACTTGTCGAACACGCCGAAAACATGTCCGATTAAAAAAATATTAAATACAAATTGGACACGTATGTCCGACGCGCGTATCTTAAATATTTTATGAATTTTTTTAAATATAATTTCTTGTATTTGGCGGGATTTAAACTAAATTTCTTATTTCATATCCACAACACCAAATCAACGTTCGTACTTAACACTCAATTATCGAATATTCTTATTTTCATTTCTTTTTAGCAGTGAAGGTATTTTCATCTCCTCTCAGTGACTGATAAACGACATCGACGCCTGACTCTCGACATCCTAATACTAATCATTTTAAACACAAATTCTAGTTAAATGACTTATTATTTTCATATTATTTTTAAAATTATACTTATTTAATTTTTATACACTATTTTTTTAAATATAAAAACTATAATACCGTATCCAACCCGTATCCGTGTCCTATATTTTCAATAACTGACATATCCCGTGTCAATGTTGTGTTGTATCCGTGTCCCCGTGTCCATGTCTATGCATCATAGTCGATGAACTATCACCATTAGACTGTCTCCATCAAATCACCATAATTGGACCATCGCCGCCCAACCAACACCTTTGGACTGCCGCCACTCAACCACAACTGTTTGAACGCTACACATCCTATACCCATTCTATAATATTTTCTATCATACCCTTATAATCTTGTAATCTCGCATTCTCCAAATTAGGGGATAACAAATCATAATCAACACTCGCATAATTGAGTAATTTTAGTTGGGTCATGTCCCATGGTTTTTCCTATTTATGAATTTTTCATATAAAAAATATGGCGTCTCCTATTGTCTTTTTATTTATATGTTTGTGTGGGAATAAAACTCTCTCATAATTTTGTAATCTCACATTCTCCTTCGTGCAATTTAGAAATAAAACTCTCTCGCTTTACCACTGCAAATTTTTTAACACAATATTTTGGCGCCATCTATAGGAACCAATCCCATAATCGTAAGCCTTGGGGCACTTGTTCAATGGCCAATAGGTGTAACAATCACAACAATGGAACCTTGCACTCCTACATTCATCATTCACGGGACTAATCTTTGAAATAGGGACGCCATGCCTCAATATCTTTCAACCTTGATAGGTGTAACCCTGGTAGCAAAGGTCCATCAAGTCCGTCCCTAGAAGATTGTGTTCACATAATGGGGTCTTAAAATGAAATCCTTTGGACCTTTAGCTCCTATGGGGCACTCAACAGCTAGTGTTGGCATAGCGCATAAAGACCTTACTCTCTCAATCAACTACTAGTTAAGGTAGTCCAACTTGAAAATACCCGTACAGAGCCCTCTCCCCATCAAAAAGAGATTCCTCCTCTGCCGCATCAGGATGTCAATCTCAACGACATAGCTAGCACTACCCATATAGCTCGTGTAGCCCTACCAACCCTCGCTCCTCTAGTATTCATCAGGAACATGGCTCAACCCTGCCTCCCTGACACCCCTCTCAATGCCCTACATGAAGAATTGTGATGCTTTATCCAAGAGGAATTTTCGTTAAGAGGTTAGAGTCAACTACCTCTTCATCATAACTTTTAGGAGTCCTTGTTTATAACTTAAGTTATCCTTCAACATCCCATTCCAACAAGCTTTGAGCTGCTAAACATAGACTCTTATGATGGGGTGTCAGACTTCTACGAATGCAAGAATCATTACAAATCCATCATGCATATTCAACAAGCCTCAGATGCATTCCTCTATCTTGCTACCTTCAAAAAACAAGCTTGCACATGGTTCAACTCTTCTAAGAGAGGCCATCCACACCTTCACCGAGCTTGCTAGACTCATTGTTGAACAATTCATTATAAATCAAAGAATTGTCAATGACTCTTCCCATCTCTCGAAAATTTGTCAGAATAAAGAAGATCCACTCAAAGAGTACTTCCAAAGGTTCACTTTGAAGCTCATCAAACCTAGGAGCAAATCCTGAGCTATTAAGAGGGATCTTCCTAAGAGGACTCCATGTTAGACCCTTTTATTCATCGTTGATTAGGATGTGATTCACTCTCATACTGACATGATCTACTATGTATAAGCATAAATATCAGCTGATAAGGCCATTAAAACCTAGCTAAAGCAATTCGAGTAGCCCATGGACAAGTGCAAATATGCACAAGAAGTGTAATAAGTTATCTCAACATAAAAAGAGGGAACTACACGGGAACCATAACTTCCCCCTCGACCAAATGATATAAGCCCCGACAGAAGAACACATCGCTCAACATATCCCAAGCTAATATCTTAATGGCCATCTCAGAGTGCTGAGTGGCCAAGTCCATTGAAATCAAATTCGAATAATCAAGAGCAATATTATCACTTCCACTGAAGTCATAGGCACACCACTAAAGCATTCAAATAGCTAAAAAAAATTAAGAGACTGAAAGAATTGGAGGACACTATGTGATTATCATCCAAATCATTTTTAATTACTTGAATTTCAACCAACAAAAAAATGTGATTTAACCGTCACTAAATAATGAATAATTTTTTGCCTATCTTTTTTATCTTTTAGATTGAAGACACATGGGTTCATGCAATATATAAACATCAATCTTATTGAGAGAAACATTGAAATTATATCATATTATTTTTTATTCAAAATATATAAACATACAATATTAAAATAAATTTAATTGGCAAAGTAACTGAACAAATATTTGTGGTTTTTTTTTTTTTTTTTGAGGATAGAGACTTTCAAACATTTATTAATTTTTTTAATTTAAATTTCTATGAGTTTTTTAATCAACTATTATTATTATTATTATTATTATTATTATTATTATTATTATTATTATCATCTTATTTGAAGCCTTGTTCTCTTAAGAAAACTTAAACTATAACCCACCCTTGAAAAGTCCTCAGGCACTTAAACTAAATCAATTTTGATTGGTGAAATCAAGTTGGATTAGTCGAGCTAATCGCCATTGGTATCATGATGATGAATACTCTAGCAAATTTTTTAATTATTTCAATAATCATAAATTTTAGTGAATCAATGAGCCTTGTCATATAATTTAATGAGTCAATGAGCCTTGTCGTGCAACCTAATCTAAAATCAAGTCACAAATGGGTACTCCCAAAGTCTCCTAAAGCTTGTTCGAAGAACCAACTGCTTATGATACGTACAACCAAAGGAAGTGCACATATCTAGCATCATGATATGTGAATTTCCAACAAAAACATGATTTTCAATATGTCGCTGATGGGGATATCAGAACTTGGAAAGTCTATCAGAGACGTGGCCGTCGATCTACGGCCACGATCGAGTCGATGTATTTTTGAATCGTATTATGTAATTGTCTTTTATTATTTTATGTTTTTGTTATTTTCCGCTTTTAACCCTTACTTTCATGTGTAAGCCTAAAGGGCATTGCCGTCTTTTATTTTTGAATCCTTTGTATGAGGCTATATATAATCCGTATGTTCTCTTTTCATGCTTAATGAATGAATGATAAAAATTTTCAGAGTTTGGGTTCCTTGTGAGAGCTAGAGAGTGCTTGGAAGAGAAAACCCTTGGAGAGGGAATCGTATCACCCACCAGCCTTGGAAGAGTTCGGGCTCGTGGTTAGTTCTCGTATTTCGTCTTCCCCCTTCCTTACCACCCACGGTTTCCCCTTCAAAACCCCACCGCCGGCCACCCAAAGGCCCACCATCCCCACCGTCGGCCACCCTCCCCACCACCACCACAAACCGCCGGCCCTCCCTCCCCCTTCATTTGTCTTTTATTATTTTATGTTTTTGTTACCGCTTTTACCCCTTACTTTCATGTGTAAGCCCAAAGGGCATTGCCGTCTTTATTTTTGAATCATTTGTATGAGGCTATATATAACCCGTATGTTCTCTTTTCATGCTTAATGAATGAATGATAAAAATTTTCAGAGTTTGAGATCCTTGTGAGAGCTAGAGAGTGCTTGGAAGAGAAAACCCTTGGAGAGGGAATCATATCACCCACCAGCCTTGGAAGAGTCCGGGCTCGTGGTTAGTTCTCGTATTTCGTCTTCCCCCTTCCTTACTACCCACGGTTTCCCCTTCAAAACCCCACCGCCGGCCACCCAAAAACCCACCATCCCCACCGTCGGCCACCCTCCCCACCACCACCACAAACCGCCGGCCCTCCCTTCCCCATCAAGCTACCCTAACCTCTCTCCCTAATCTCTCTCCCCACTAATTCTTTTCCCCTTTGTAATTAATTTCAAATTCCAAAACCCCTCCAAGGTAAAATCTGAAATTAATTTCAGATTTTAAGTTCTCCTCCCTTCCAAAGCCTAAACCTAATTCCCCACACGTTGTTCCTCTTCCCTTAGCTAAACCATCCTCCCCTTCCTCCTTTCCTCAAAAATAGGAAAGCCATCCCGCCCCCCTTTTCTCTACTTAAAGTCTTGAGAGAACTTCTTTCTCTCTAGAGAAGTCTTCAAGGGAAGCAAACCACGATCTTCGTCCACACATTAACCTTTCGACACCGATGAATGGCCAATCCGGAGCTTGACTACGGATTCGCTTACGACGAGCAAGGGAACGTCAACATCCTCCACTCTACCTTCTTCAACTTCAACCCGGAAGTTGATAACTCTATTGAAGAGTTAGTGGACCACATCATCTTCACGCTTTTGGAGGCCATCGACGAGCAACTTGCCAATGTACAGTGGAAAATTGTTTCGGGACAACAGCAAGGGTGAACTTCTTCCCTTGTCAATTATCTTTCAAATCCGCAAACCTTATAGATGGTGATTTAATCGCAAAATTCTCGTGCTTCGCCCTCTGCCTCCACTTAGTAAATGTAGGATCTGAGTGTACTTCCTATGTTGCTTATCTCATTGTTAGATTAGGGATTTTTGTTGAAAACTATTTAATCGCATGTTGTTGAACTTCTAGGTTGTTTTGATAATCTAAGTGTTTAGCATGTGATTTGGCCTAAGTGTAGCTACCCCTCTTACATTTTATTTTATCGTTTTTATTGCTAATAGTCTTAATTGTTATTTGTTCTTATCAAAATCGTGTAAGTTCTTAGCACATTCATTTAAATCATTGTAGTCCTGCATCAGTCGTTGATTTGGTTTAACTTACGTTTAGGGTTAATTTGACCATGGGTTTATACTTTGCCTAAGGTGGGTTCCCTAAGGTCATATATGTGACTGAGTAGAGAGTGTGTATTTCTTGAGTCATAAATAGATGAGGATGACGCATGATTACAGTTTTAATATATGGAGAGAGATATCCAACTAAATCAATCAATAGGAGAATGTCTAAAGCTCAGCGTGCACAAATTTAATAGAGACTAGTGAACAACTCTAGTGTGTGTGCTAGAGACCGAATGAACAAGAGAGATAGGGTCGAGTCAATGCAAGAACATCGATCTAGTGATCGCAAGCTCCAAAAGGTTCTTATTGGGTGTGTGTACCGCAATAGAAGAACCCAATGTGCCTGTGTAATTGACATCTCCTAGGCAAATCAAGAAAGAATAAATAGGGTATAAAGAACCTAAGTGAGACAAATAAATCAAAAAAATAGTGTTAACATCTATAGTGAGTATAAAAGGAGAATTTTTTTTTTTGGAAAAGTGTTGTATTAGCTTAATAATTTTTTTAGAGAGTGACAAAAAGATCTAAACTATGCTTCTTCGCCATTTATTTATAGGGATTAGAGGTCTACAAAAAAATTAATTCAACTAAGATAATATTGATGCGGGCTACAGATTATCCTAGACATGTGTCATGCTCTGATTAGCGCTGGAAATAGCTGCTATTTTCTGGTTCAACTCCTCATCCTTGAGTCGAGTCCCCTTGTATCGAGTACTCCTGATCGAGTGGACAAAGGCGAGTGCACTAATGGGATCGGATTGAAAGGACTACTATTGATGAGTCCTTTGGCGGCGAGGCTGCTTAAATTGCGGGGGTTAGTGGACTCTGTGACAAGCTTAAACCTTCTTGAGAACCCTTCCTTGCACCTGGGCGGATTGTGTCCTATGATGACTCACCATCAGATTCCTATCAGGTAACTTTGCCAAGTAGGGAATGGTGATCCCTAGGCGAATCTTCATTACATATGTCCACAAGATGCAAGTTCACCCCTTGTAACCTATCTGGCTATATGTTAAACACCTGAGAAGGCATATGCAAGTGTACAATAAGCATGCGAGATGCATAGACCATTTGGTCACTTAATTAATGTCTTGAAGTTTTTAATTATGCTTCAAATGCTTGATTTGAGCTTATTTGAACTTGGACCGGATTACTTTTGATGTTAATGAGTTCGTCACATCACGACATTTGATTTGACAAGATGTTTGTTAAAATCGAAATTTGAATAGTCCTGAGGAAGTTTCTAATTCAAATGTGCATCGGGATTCATGCCCACTCAAGCCAATTTTTCTTCATAACATATTAATTGCTCACAATTTCCTAACATTGAAGCTTGTGTCATCTAAAATATTTATACTTAAGTCACAACAAAACTTAGTGACACAAAATTACAATTTTTAAAGAATTACGATGTGTGATTGCTTCCTACACATCAACGTGACCCTCCCTAGGAGTTCTTGAAGCAAATAAAATTATCTTAATTATAATTTTAAATTTCCATGAAAATGACGCGTTGATTGAAACATAAATTGTTAACAAACTTTTCTTCGAGACAACACCATGGATCTTAATCCATGAAACACGAGACAATGAAGGGTGCCCTTCCTCATCTCACCGCCAAGGACAAAGGTGGGAACATTGGTAGATTTTTGGGTAGTTATTCTATGAAACACAATAACAACAATAATAACATCAGGCCTTTACCTCATTACGTGGGGTCAACTAAATGAATCTTTTTTTCTCCATTGTGTCATGTTAATGATGTTATGAGTCAAATTCTCATTTAAATCTAATAAAAAAGATCATTTATAATATTTTTAACCAAATCTTTTTAGGTCTACCTCCACATTTCTTAAGATGGGCTAAATCTAATACATCTACTCTCCTAACTGGGTCATCAGAAGGTCAATGTTTTATGCGTCTAAACCATCTAAGGCGACTCTTTAATATTATCTACTACTGGAGCTACTCCAACATTTTTCACGTATATACTCATTTCACATTCTATCTCTAGGAGTGAAGCTACTCATCCACCTGAGCATCCTCATCTCTGCAACACTTAACTTAATTTTATGCTTCTCTTTTAATGGCCAACATTTTGCGCTATAAAGCATTGCAGCTCTCATCACCATCTTATAAAATTTTCCCTTATGTGTGAGAGGTTAATTATCTATCACACAATGGGCCCGATGCATTCCTCCGCTTCAACCATCCAACTTGAATTCTACTAATAATATTGTAATCTTGATACATTTACATTGCATTTCATCTACGAAGCAAAACGTAGTGACTAATCTTGTGACTTTAAATCCTCAACAGGATAGGATACCTGTGGCACACTGGCACAGCTACATACTGTCTTCAATTCATGCCAGTAGATATTTAATGCATTCATAATGCTTCCCATACCCACCTTAAAACTAAAAGCAAATCAACTTAACCTTTTTCTGTATGGGGGTTTTAAGGGCTACGAATATTGAAATTGTGATGGTGTGGTGCAAGGATGTGCGGACTAACCATGAAAGTGTTGATACTAAAATGAGTTCAGATAAAGAAATTTGAAGGATTAAATTGACACCCCAAAACAATGTTGGTTGTAAATTTCAGATTGACTATACTGGTGAAAGATCGAGAGATAGTAAGGAGGCATAAATTGCATGCTAACAAGTGTGGGCAGCACATTGTTGGTAAAGGAGCCACGCCAAATCAATTACATTAAAAAGGGTTTGAAAAGCATCTTGCAGATAAAATCAAAAGTCCAGTACAAAAATATGTCCTGATTGTTATTGCAAAATGAAATTAAAAGAAATTCTTCATCAACATTCCCAGAAAATACTGACAAACAAAGTTTAAAAAAAAATTATGATCATGTCAATAATGAGACTGAAAAGGAGGCAACAAAAAAAGAAAGCTTTTAGGAAGACAAATAACGACAAAGAACTTGGTCATATTTATAGATCATTAAGAAAACCAAGATATACAACAACATAACTATTCAGAGATGGATCCAGGTAACAATTTTTATTTCCAATATATGGTGAGCAATTTTATATATATTCCTTCAGCTGTTAGAATATGTAAATAATTTGAGTGGTTAATCCTGAACAAATATTCAATTTACAGTCCCTTTTTCAACTTTAAACTATTTTTCCCCAATATGATTTCAAATTTTAGTAAATTTGATATCCATATGTCAAGCATACATATATGATTTTTTCTTTAATCCAACACACAATTTCACATGATAAAAATAATTTCCATAACTTGGTTAGGTATGCACAAAAAACATGTTAGACCGGTCCGCTGGACCGGTCCTGCCCATCAAGGTGGGACTGGCTTACAGGCGAAACAGCGGAACTCTTCTGCCTCCTGCAGATGCCACGCGATTCGAACACGTAGACGGAGCTGTTTAGGAAGCTTTATGAAGGGAGTTGAGAGGGAAATTTGAATGTAGGGATTGTTAAGAGACTTCCTTTTGAATTGTAAAAATTAAATAGTTTGTTTTCGTAGGATGAGGGCAACTGGAATTTGGTTGAAATTTGATATCTCCTAGATTTAGGTTTTTCTTTGGGCTCTAGCGGCGTCTAGAGATTTGGGAGAGATCAATCCTCCTCTCGAATAGAGGATCAATTGTATCTTGTTATTTTTTGTTTCCCTTTCATCAAATAATACAAATTATCTACTGTTTTCGTGATTT
Organism: Dendrobium huoshanense; assembly: GCA_016618105.1. NCBI lineage: Eukaryota > Viridiplantae > Streptophyta > Magnoliopsida > Asparagales > Orchidaceae > Dendrobium > Dendrobium huoshanense. The sequence continues at coordinate 95,793,625 of CM028347.1, forward strand.
TGTTCGGATTTTTGTGAAGATTTTTCGTTGTTTTCCGAAGATTGATAGGAAATACTTGAAAATCTACAAGTGTTTCCTATCAAATTGGTATCAGAGCAAATCTTGTGATCGTTGGTGAGCTGTTTTTGCACATTCCAGCGGCTATTATTGGGCCGCTAAAGAAGGAAAGTGCTATTTTTTGAAGGAAAAATCCAGATTTTTGTGTCTATAAAAATTCGGAAAATGATGGCGGCCAAAAAAGATGACGCTTTGGAGGAGAGATTGGAAGGAGAGATGAGCCAAATCAAAACCACGGTGGAGGATAGAATTTCTTCCATGGAAGGGCAAGTTGCGGACTTACGGAAGATGATGAAGAAGATGTTAGAATTCCACAATCAATCGGCGGCTTTCATGGTGAGAGGGCCAGAGGGAAAGAATACAAATTCTAAAATCCGTAAGGATGAAGAGGAGGTAGAGATTGTAGAGGGAGAAAGGAGAAGACCCCATCTAGAGCCTTTCCAGAGGGAGGATAGATAAGATAGGTTTGGGGAAAGGTGTGGGTATGGAGGGCAGAAGCAACGGGGCGCTGATTGGGAATGTAGGGAAGAAAATTATGGCCACTGAGGGGTTGATTTTGAAGGGAGGAGAGGGGAATTCGAAGGAGGTTATGGGTATGAAAGGGGAAGGGAAGATCGGGAGAGTTGGGGGGCGGGGGGAGGGGGGTCGAACACTTGGGAAAGGGGAAACTAAGGAGGGATGAGGAGAAACGGGGGAGATTAGAAGGTAAGGAAGTTGAAGATGTCTATCTTCAATGGGGAGGATGCGTATGGGTGGATCTATAAGGTGGAGAAGTACTTTGTCGTTAATGGGCTAATGGAGGAGGAGAAGCTGACAGTAGCAGGCCTACGTTTTGAAGGGGAAGGCACTGTCATGGTACCAGTGGAGGGACTAGAAGAGACCTATCAGGAATTGGAGGGAATTCAAGGACTGGATAATAGAACGTTTCCAAACCGACCGGGGAGGAGATTTCTATGAGCAGTTCTTTGCTCTGGCACAGGAGGGATCAGTAGCAGATCACTGAGAGCAGTTTGAACACCTAGCCAGTAGGGTGGAGCAATTATTAGATACGGTATTGGAGGGGAACTTCATGAAGGGGCTGAAGGTAGAGATCAAAGCGACAGTGAAAGTTCTGATGCCTCGTAACTTGGAGGAGACCATGAAGTTGGCACATCTGGTGAAAAATCAGAAGAATCTAGATAAGAGAGCTAGGAGCAGCAGCTCAGGAGGCTATTACAGGACGACGATCACTCTTTTAGCACCCAAGGGGCCTGCTCAGGCAACATTAATGAGACCACCAGGGAGAAGCAAGTAGGAGGAGGGAGTGGGGAAAATTTCAAGAGGCTGACAGAGAAGGAGATGTAGTAGAAGAAGGCAAAAAGGCTTATGTTTCTGGTGTGATGAGAAGTATACTCCATGGCACAGATATAGGGATCGAACTCTTTAGGTTCTCACCGTCTGTGATGACGATGAAACTGAGAAGGGAGGTGAGAGAGAGATGGATGAAAAGTTGCATCTAGATGTGGCGGAGGTCTCCCTGAATTCAGTAGTAGGATTCACTTTGAATCATATGATGAAAGTGAAGGGGGAAATAACAGGCATGGAGGTGGTTATATTGCTTGACAGTGGGGCTACCCATATTTCATTTCCACTCAGGTCGTCAACCAACTGGGAGTGAAATTGGTGGACACCGATTATTATGGGGTTATGATGGGTACAAAAAAGGTGGAGAAAGGCCTAAATCTGTAGAGGAGTGGTGTTGAGAATCCAGGGGATTCAGGTAATGGAGGATTTCCTCTCACTAGAGTTAGAAAGTACTGATGTCATCCTGGGGATGAAGTGGTTGCAAACCTTAGGGAAAACAAAGGACAATTGGGGAGCACTCACGATGGAATTAATGGTGAATGGGAGAAAGGTGGTTATAAGTGGAGATGCAGGGCTATCCAAAGTCATGGTATCACTTAAGACCATGGTTAGGAGCATACAAGAGGTGGGAGAAGATTATATGGTGGGACTACATAGTTTGGATGTGATCAGATTTGAGGGAGGGGATGTTTCTCTTTCAGTGCAGCCCTTGATTCCGCAATTTGATAAGATTTTTTAGCCACCTCAAGGATGGCCACCTTCACGGGAACATAAGCATATTTCCACCTTGAGGACAAGGTGGATCTTTGAGAGGGGCGTATTGTTAGACCGGTCCAGCCGGTCCAAGTGGGACTGGCTTACGGGCGAAACAACAGAACTCTTCCGCCTCCTGCAGATGTCGCGCGATCCGAACACGTAGAAGGAGCTGTTTAGGAAGCTTTTTGAAGGGAGTTGAGAGGGAAATTTGAATCTAGGGATTGTTTAGAGATTTACTTTTGAATTGTATACATTAAATAGTTTGTTTTCCTAGGGTGAGGGCATATGGAATTTGCCTGAAATTTGAGATCTCCTATATTTAGGCTTTTCTTTGGGCTCTAGCGGTGTCTACAGATTTGGGAGAAATCGATCCTACTCTCGAATAGAGGATCAATTGTATCTTGCTATTTTTCGTTTCCCTTTCATCAAATAATACAAATTATCTACTGTTTTTGTGATTTTGTGCGGATTTTTGTGAAGAATTCTCGCTGTTTTCCGAAGATTGATAGGAAATACTTGAGATCTACAAGTGTTTCCTATCAAAACATCATAGGTTGATTTTGTAAAATTTAGTGATGCTCTAAGAGATTCCTTAAACTGGAAACATCTTGAAGCAACCAATAACTTGTCCATTATGTTGGTTTAAGCTCATGCACTGTAAGGGCCTTGAAACTGGCATTGCTATATAACACCAAAAGCTTGCTTACCGTTGATCCCACTTAACAAACATCAAAATTATGGCACAACAATAATTCCCTTCCTTCAGAGAAAAAGTATAATTCATCAAATGTGAGCATCTAGTCTTTCCATTTGTACCAGAAGAAAATCAGAGTCCCATAAAACAATTCTAGGCTCTGTTAAATAATACATCTCTTAAACCATCCTCGAAGTCTGACTAAGCAAAAGGCATAGAACATAGCCAGAATATAAACAATGCACATTGAAAGCTAGAATATGTGCACACATCACTTTGATAGTGGACACCATAAATCAAATAGGAGCAGTCTTTAAGTACTTAACAAATAAACTAAATGATAACTATATCAAAGAGAATTCATTAGAACAATGACAATCCAAATTAATTACAATAAATACCTTAACAGCCTTATGCTGATGAGCCAAGGCTGCACTTCCTCGGTGGAGTAGACAACATCCTTCCAAAACTCTAAGAGCGAGAGCAACTTCCGAATCTGTAGCAGGGCTGCTTATTTTCATAGGCTCCACACCAAAGATTTGATCCAATTTCACAATCGGATCATTTTTCAGTTGCTTCAAACTATTATTGAATAGAACAGGAACCACTGATAAATAAGAAAATCCAACATTAATCAATCGAACTTTTAGTTCTCAAATGACAATATTTCAATTGGACACCAACTTCTTTAAATACATGATGCAAAACACAATCATATCATTTTATGCTAAAATATATAATAATTGGAAGGTCCAGAGAACAAACATTGCCAGCAGATTTTCAAGGATTCAGCATTTTAAGATCAATAAATAAGATCAGGTCAGGTATGATGCAATTTTCTGCATCCTATAGATACAGTTAGGGAAACAATGACACAATATGGTTAACTTTATTCTAATTACTAGCAAATACATCATACACTACCACAGTGTTAGGCCGGTTCTCACTGAACCGGCCCAGCCGGCCCAAGAAGGGTTGGCTCTAGTATATAAGCCTAGTGACTTGGGAGAGGCCATGGAGTTGGTTCAGCTGGTAGAGAATCAGAGGTATCATGAGAGAGGAGCTAGGAGCAGCAGTTCAGGAGGCTCCTACAAGCTGACAACTACTCTTTTAGCACCCAAAGGTCCGATAGCAGGAGGGTTTTGTGAGACCACTAGGGAAAAGCCAGTAGGAGGAGGAAGCGGGAGAAATTTCAAGAGATTGACGGAGAAGAAGATGCATGAGAAGATGTCAAAGGGGTTATATTTTAGGTGTGATGAGAGGTATACTCTGGGGCATAGGTGTAAGAACCGAACTCTTCAGGTTCTCACCGTCTATGATGATGAGGAAACTGAAGAGGGAGGTGAGGGTGAGATAGAGGAGGAGATGAAGGAGAAGTTGCACTTAGATGTGACGGAGGTATTCTTGAACTCAGTGGTAGGATTTATCCCAAATCATACCATTTATGTTGCACCGATACGGATACAGCGACACGGATACGACACGATACGAATACGGGACACGGCAATTCTAAAACATACAGAATACGGATACGGATACGAATACGGCGTGGATACGGTATTAAATATATAAATCATATATAAAAAATAACAAATTAATCAAAGCATAATATTTGAAATGACAAAAAAATTGAAAGCAACATTATTTGTAGCATTACTAGCATTGTATCTTACAATATCAAAATAAAAGTAAGCATTAAATATTTAAACGTCTAGTACAATAACAAAAACAAAAACATAAATTGTCCAACAGATGAAGTTTTTAATTATAAGTATAAAGGATTGACACAATTAATCCACATGAATTGAAAAATGAAATTTTTTAATAAAAAGTATAAATATGTTGCGCCTATGTCGGGGGTCCAAGGGGGCGCTGCCCCCTGGCAGGGTTCAACCTGCCCGGTCAAATTTTTATTATAAGAGTTGCTTTAAAATTTTCTCTACCTTCTCGACACTGCTTGGTACCATTCGGTACCCCTCTGTACCGAGCAGTACCGAGCGATACCGAGTTCTGGTACCGAGTTCTGGTACCGAGCGGTACTGAGTTCTAGTATCACTTGATACCGAGCGGTACCAAGCAGTACCGAGCTAAGCCCGGTCAAATTAATCCTAATGAGACGCATTTAAAGTGCACTTGGAGCACATGCATCTTTTTACCTGTTAAAAGCTTCAATAAAAGAATAACAAACTAAGCATCTCGAAGCAGAAGACCTTCACTACATCCAGATTCCAGGACTGAGTTTTCTTTTTTATTTTATTTTATTTGGATGTTGAGTGCTGAAGCACATTACCACACTCACTAATATCCTTAGCAGAACCCACGAGTCATACAAACTACAGCAGACAACTGCAAGATACATTTGACATTTACTTTTTAATATCTTTTAGTGTGTATTGTAACTCCCGACTAATTTTCACTAAATATTAGTTTTGCATTCAATCTAACAAGAATATAATCTGAACCCCGTGATCAACCCATGCACAATGATTCATTCCACTAACTCCCAAGGGGATTGCAAACATCGGACATCAAATCAAATTGATGTACTAATCGCATCGATTAAGGACACTCAATTAAGAAAACATATCAAAAGTACACCTCTCTCAAATTCCACAATAAGTCGATCCTATGAGACTTGCAGAAAAAAAAAAAAAAATCGAAAACTCCAGCGACAGTACCTCTGAGCCCCAATCCTAGAATCACGAGAAAAGCGCCGACCGAGACGGAGAAAACGAGAGATCAATGTTAGACACTTCAATACCTTGTAGTTCTGAAAGGGTTTGTGAGTAACGAAAGACGCGAATGGCATCGTCGGAATTCGCGATCGATCTGAGAGATTTAAGAAGGTTCCGGAGTCCCCTAAGCCTGAGAAAAGAAAAATCCGCCGTAGCGTCCCGAATTCCTGAACGGAGCGCAAGAGTCACCTCCCGGTGCATTCTCCGTCTGTCAAGGGAAGACACCAATTCCCCCACCGTCGCCGCCGTCTCCGGCGGCAGACCGGTTGCCGCTTGACCGGGTCCCCGAGCGTCACCGCCAGATCCTTCGCCGGAGATGGATGCAGCGGTGCCGCCCCATAGCTCCCTCTTCTTCAGGTACATCGCTGAAGAACCCACCAACCGCTGATTCGCGCGGCGACGTCCCGTTGGCTGATTTTATGACCGATTTGCGAGTTCCATCGGTTGGATTCGCAAGCGGATAGAGTGGAGCTGTGGGCAAACTTATTTTAAGAAGCAGTAAGAAAATCATCGATAGACTTCGTTTAGGATGACTTTCTTGTTTTCTAAAACAGCTTTTTAGTATAATTTTTTTTTAAAATTTAAAATTTTATACTAAAAAATTGAAATTTTATATTAAAAAATTGTTTTAAAAAGTACTATGAAAAGTTGAAAACTATCATAAACTAAACCTTAATCTTCTATGGAGGAAAGGAGAAATTAATGATTTTTGTAAAAAAATATATTTTATTGTATTCTCTTATAAATTTGCTAAATATAATAAAAGTTAGGGAAATTTACATGCATACCACTTTATAATATCCTATTTACATATCTAACATCTAAAACTTTAATATTACATGCATACCATCCAATATTATTTTAATATCAAATATACCACTTATATTTCTTTCCTACCACTCATATATTTCATTTCTACCACTCCTATTTGATATGAAAATGAATTATGGGTGGTATATATGTAATATTAAAATTTTAGATGTTAAATATGTAAATAGAATAGTATTAGGTGATACTTATGTAAATCTCCCTAAAAGTTAATATAGTAATGAAAAGTGAACTCTCTTCCATCATTTTGCTATAATGTTTGCTTATAGATTTTGATAAATCAACAATACACAACATAAAATTCTCTCAAATAGCTAACAATAGCACATGCTTGTCCTTGTTCAAAAGTTGGTCTGATTCAATAGATAACAACAACACTTTATGATTATTATTTTAAGCTTCATTTGGGATTATTTTTTTACTGCTTCTTAAAACAACGTTTTAGTATAAAAATTAATATTTTTTGTTGGTGCTAATAGAAGAAATTGAATGATACGTCATTAGCTGGAGATCAAAATTATGAATTATATATCACATTTGTGGCATATCTCCCAAATAATTTAAGCTTATTACAAATGGCATTGAGGTAATAGAAATGGTAAGATTGTATGTCGAAGGTGTTGAGTTGAGATAGTTATTATAACACAAGAGGATATAAATCTTCAAGATTAGGGATGTTAAAATGGGTTGATGGATCGGGTTCGAGTTCAACTCGAAATTGACCTGACTTGAATCCAATCAATTTGAACGCGACCCGTTTAACAAATGAGTAAAAAACGTCAATCTAATATGCTAGCAATCAAAATGAAATAAAAAATAATATATTATCTTGAAATTATTTTAATATGAAATCAATAACAAAATGTTAGTTTGAGCTTTTCAAATTCGTTGAATTTTTTTCTTGCACAATATATTTGATTGAACAGAGTTTATTTTATTTGGAGTAGAAATTTCCTATAAGTGCATTACCCTATAGCTAATTACATTTAAAGTGTGGTTAGCCCTTTAGAAATTTTTTGATTAAAATATTGATTTACATTCTCTTCATCAAAATATTTGCTAACTTAATTTTAATGATTTCAATTTAAATTTTTTAAATTTAGAATTCAAGAGATGGTTAGATTAACTTAAAATTAATTTCATTAAGCACTTAAAAGAGGAAAGTGTATGAGTATTTGATTCTGATAAACTCAAAGGTATTCAATAGTATCATATATTAAGCTTTATATTTGGAGATTAAATATATATTGAAATTGACCAATTTAATTTAGAAGATTAAAACTTACATTCCAACAACATAAGATTGACAAAATGCCCAAAAAAATAATAGAACTTATGATGTAACTACAAAAATATATCAGTCTCAGACCTTAGACCTTTGATCTGAGATGAAAACCACTAATAGGCAAACTCAGTCTTACAATCTTTGCTGAAAATGCTCGTCACCTAAATCTACAAAAGCACTTTTAAAATCATACAATCTTGGTCTCAAAGCATAAGCAAGATGGGATTATTTGTTTTGCTTTGAAAAATATGACCTATAACTTAGTGAGTCAAGCTAAATTGCCTAATTATGAATGATATGTCTCATCAATGCAAGCTTTTTGTAGTCTCCCCTTTGTCGGCCAAAAGGGAGTTTTATGAATCTAAAAAATAGTAATTACTCTTTTCAATGATGTTCAGTTTTGTACGATTAATTAGTTTCACTAATTGATAGAAATAGTAATTGATTTACTATCTAATTCTCTTACCTTTTTTTCAATTCAATCTCCAAATGAACAAGAGAATTATGGAACTAAATATACTCACCAATATATGGACAGATGCAACTTGTATGTACCCGTCGAGTCCTTCTCATAAGAAATTATTTGATAGGTGTACTTGTCAAAAGCATACCCGCTCAAAGAGGGCATGCCTCAATAAGATCCAAATATGGAAGACATTTGCCCCAGTGAAGCTCACCTTAGAAAAGCTTGACCAAAGAAGTACACACCTACAATATGTTTGACTATGGAAAGAACTAGTGTCATTAGCCTCAACCTAAGGTGGTACTCACCTCATGATAATACTTACTCTCCCTAGTTGAGAAGAATTGACTCTCTCAAAGGGCCCCCTGATCAAAGTTCCAGAAAATATACACCTATAAACTCACGTTAATGGCCTCATTGACCATACTAACTCACAAGTCAAAAGAATTGGCTCGATGCACTAGCTCGAGGTACTCCCTCGAGGCACTTACCAGAGGGACTCACTTGAGTCACTCGCCTGAGGTATTCACCAAAGGTATTGGCCAAATGCATTCATAATGACCATTTTAGAGCCTTGTCATATATGATAGGATGCATGTATCTAACATTAAGTGTCCTCATATATAAACAAAACTAGGATGGGTGACTTCCTGAGAAGTTACACCAATGTGCAAAATTGTGAAGCCATTAGGCCAAAATGAATAATATCTCAATGGTTGGGAGTTTAGCTTCACTTTCTTAGGGGATTCACATCATATTCAAATCCCATTGATTGTTATTTATTAATTGTTTACATATTTATTAATCTATAGAGCTATTTCGCATTTCATGGAGATAAAACATTGGGTATTCAAGTAATTCAATGATTTTAATAATTTATATCTGTTGCGTGCGAGAATATACGCGGCGGTAGAGTTTGTAAATTCGCGTCCAAGCATTGCACGAGTATTTCGCACACAAATAGAAAAGAGAAAGTGAACACCAAGAGTTTTTACGTGGAAAACCCAAAAAGGGAAAAATCCACGGGGCCTTGCCCAGTTGCAAGATTCCACTAGTGTTTTCGTAGATTATAAATGGCGGATGTCGTCCCACAAGTTGGGATAATCCAAGTACAATTTGCTTCTTCCACGAAATTTACAAAATCCTGCGAATTCTTGGCGTTTCCCGAAAATACGGCAGAGTTCCGGCGTCTTCAGGCGGCAGGAAGAGCTCTGGCGGCGGTGGTCGAGGAGGTGAGGAATCTCCTTTTCCCCTTTCTCCTTCTCTTTCTCTTCTTCTTCTCTCTCTTCACTTGAGTCCCCCTGGTGTAGAATGAGGACTCTATTTATAGTTTTTCTGGAGTGGCATAGTCCGTAAATAGGCGTGAGATCAAGGGCGAATTGGGAGTGGTTTGAATGGACGGCCGATATCGAATCCTTTGATCATGCACCGTTCGTTGGTTATTTGAAGGCCTTAATGATGTCGGAATTTGATAATCTTGGGCTCCTTGGATTCGTCTCGTCGATCCGTTCGATTCGAGTATAAGCTCGTCAAAATCGAAGACCGTTTGGTAACTCAAATTGTGGTTTGAACCTTCCAACAGCGCTTTGAACCCTTGATTCGGACTCATTTGGGCTCGGATTGGGTTGATCTTGGTGTCGTTGGGTTTGTATTTCTGAGACGCTCAGTTTGACTATAAGCTCGCTGAAATCGAAGTTCATATGCTCCTGAAATTAATTTTTGAAGTTTCCAACTAGCTTTCGCCTCGAGATTCGTGCCCGATCAAGCTAATTTTGCTATCAATATCTATATTATTTTGAATAAATATATTGATTTCCTTCATCTTTAAACAAACAAACAAATAGGATTAAGTTATTAATTCATTACAATCCTTGAATAATTATCATTTTTGACTTATTACGATAATATATATTTGTCATATTATTTTTGTGTGAGAGTATATTTTGCTGTAAAAATAAAAAATTACATATTTATTCAATACAATCGCTTGAGTTAAAAAAATATTTCAAAATCGTCATCAATTAATTATATTCAAAATTATAACAAATTAAATAATATATTTAAATAAAGATCAATATTTTGTATATAATGTGCATCAAATCAACATGCTGTGAATTTTTTAATTTAATATTCATAGCTATTTATAATTTTATAATATTTTAGATGTACGTAACTCTTTAAAAAAAAATGATAAATTTTTTTCTCGCATCATAACTAAAAAAAAAAAAATACAACTAAAATTTAATATATGTGTGTGCTTTTCTTACTAATAAAAAATTTATTATTTCTGAAGCATCATTTGTTACGCGTAAATAAACAACTCTTCGTCCGAATTAAAAAATTAAGTTTAGATTAAGATAGTTATTAAAAAATTATAAATAATATTCAGAGAATCCCATATACATATTGCTAGGGGTGTAAGTAAGTCAAGGCGACATGTGAGCCGCCTCGAGCTCGGCTCGTGAGCTAAGCTTGATGTGCTAACGATCCAAGCTTGAGCTAGCCCCGACTCGACTCGTAAGCTCATGAGCTGGCTCATTTAAAAAATATTAATATAAAATATATTAGAATTCAAGATTTTAAATACAAAATTATTAAAAATATTTAAAAATTATACCTCAATTTCTTATATTAAGCAATTCTTTATTATTACACTTATAATTTACCATTTTATTATAACAATTACTTAAATCATAATCATGTTCTCTCTTTCCTAATAAAAGAGTCGGCTTGTTTATTAGGCTTCGTTTGGGACGGCTTTCTTATTGATTCTTAAAGCAGTTTTCTATTACAAAAATTAAAATTTTTGTACTAAAAACTGCTTAAAAAAGAAAAAAAACTGCCTTAGTCTCCAACTAGTAGAATAAAGCTCGAGCTAGAACTTGAGCTCCTTGAGCTCTATTAATTATTCAAGCTCAAGCTCAAACATTTACGTTTGGGCCAGACACAGGTCTGTTGGGGTTACTGAATATTAGGCTCAAGTTGGGCCAAGATTAAAGCCCAGCCCAACTAGCTTTAATTGGGTTTACTTCTCCTACCCAGCGATTGATTACAAGCAAGATTTGCCCATTATATTGCTTACTTCATTGAGTTCAGTTTATGTATTTTCTTTTTAGTTGACCTCAATAATTTGAATGATTATGCTCAATCTTCTTTGCACTGTTAGAAAAAGGCCTCGACAGCACTTAAAATAGGCTTTCATGATGATTTTAACCGCCACAAAAATAGATTGCAACGGTTTAAAACCCGCTGCATATTCGCTATATTTGATTTCCGCTGCAAAGACGATTCACAATGATTTTAAAACTAGCGGGGAAGGTGTGTAATGCGCAACGGTAGTTTTTGTAGTGGTTTTAACCGCCACTATTTTGTAAGTATGTAACAGTTAAAACTGTCACTAAATCTCTAGATTAGTAATAGTTAAAACCGTCACTATTTTCTCATATTAAAAGAAAAAAAAAAAGATTTTGTTGTAGGCAGGGGCAACTGCAAATAACTCCATACCAACCAATTTCAATGAAGAAATAATCACTGCATACTACTGCAAGTTTCATTTATGATACAAATCTTTGCAACTGCCATATATTTAGGACTTATTAATTGTATTTCATGATAAAAATGAGGCAACTGATACGATTTTCATATAAAAATTAAAAAAAATATCATAACCCTTCAATACAATATCTTATTTCCATTTTCATAGCAAGATGCATCATCGAATATAAAAACTAGAATCGAGATTGATACAATTGAACTTATAAACCAATTGTTGAGGAGATTCTGCAAAATTTAGGTTGCAAGTAAGAAAGTGACCACATTTTCCATTACATTTATAAATAGATAGAAACACACACATAGAGAGAGAGAGAGAGAGAGTGTGTGTGTGTTAGTGTCATTCAGGCAACAATGAATGACGAGAGTGCGGAGAAACAGATAAGTGAGATCAAGAAATGTCGGCTAGGACATGGCTTGGGATAGAAATAAAATAAACCTCTGCCAGTAGTTTAAACCGTTGCTATAGGTAACATATGACAGTAGTTTTAAAATTGCTACTAGTTAATGCTGTATTTATCCCCCCTTTTAGTAGTATTATCACATTGAATATTTTGTATATAACTTTACTAGGATACTTATAAAGGTTAAATTTTCTCTTATATATTTTGCTCTTTGAGCTTTATCGATATCTCTAAGAATGTCATGATACTTTTTTATGGATAATATTGAATATTAAAAAAAATCATGCAAATAACTTGTTTTCTAAATGAAACATTTATTTTTAAAAAGTTCAAATATGAGAAATGATCACATAATATGGAGTACTATTTCAAATTTATTTTGGGGATTTACATATATAACACTCAAACTATCTAATTTACTTATCTATCAAACTAAAAAGTTATTATTTACTCACATAATACTATATTCTTTTAAGAAACATAAAAAATTTCACTTTCTTGCTGTTAATGTCTAATTAATTCCTTTTAAATCTTTGCTAAACATCATGATTTACTCAAATCTTCTTTTTCATCGAGTTTTTGGGACTACTATAGATGGCATTGGTCTCGTCGATGACCTACCCCCAACAAGTTCTCGTCGCAACTTCCCCTCTTCTACATTGTTAAGAGTTTTAGGAGTTACACACATCATCAATCCTATTGGGTTGCATCATGATTCCTCACATTTTATTGATTGTCAATGAACTACACACTTCATCAATCTTGGACAACCTTCCTCAACGAGAACATGTCGCTACTTTCTAACATCTACAAAACACGTTAATATATTGGTACAAGTGTACAACAACAACAATAACAAGCTTTTATCTCACTACATGGGGATGGCTGCATGAATCATTTTTCTTCATTATGTTTCATTGAGAGTCAAATTCTTGTTTAAGTCTAATAAAAATGTCAAAGTCTAATACTTTCTAAACAAGTCTTTTTAGATCTACCTCTACCTTTCTTAGTATATTGTTCTTATTGGGTCATCGGAAGACCAATTTTATGTTACCAAAACCATTTAAGGTGACTCTCGCTAATTTTATTTGCCACTGGTGCAACTCCAACCATTTCACGTATATACTCATTTCACATTATGTCTCTAAAAGTAAAGCCGCTCATTGACTCGAGCATTCTCATTTATGCAACACTTAATTTTATGCTCTCTTTTAATGAGCAATATTCTAAACCAGCACTCAGCAGCTAGCATGCAACTTGTTAGGTATAGTGCTTTTTTCCTTTACCACTTTCTTGTAGTCAATCAAACAAATAATGAACTTCTCCGAACGCAAATTTAATCCAAAAGTTATTACTTTAAATAAAATATTATCACACCGACAAATAAGCCTATCGAAATGGGCCATAACTGAAGCAGGCCTTTCTTTCCCCGCTTTTTTTTTTTTCCCTCTTATTTATTACGTTACTATCACATCATCAGGCTACGTGGCTCTCCATTATCTAATGCGAGCAACCACGTGGCGAGCCGTGCACTACATGTGACGTTGGGCCCAACGGCCTGGCCAGTAGAAGGCCGAGAAGAAAATTGGCCCATAAGTGAGAAGTAGATAAGGCCCGAACAATTATAACAACGAAAATAGAAAAAGTAGCAATCCAAGCCGGTAGCTCAGAAGTTAAGGTTTTGTTTTTTAAAGCAGCTTCTTAATAAAAATTTAGATTTTTTTGTACAAAAAGGTGCTTTAAGAAGCATAAAAAAAGCCGTCCCAAACGACCCCTAAATTTAAATACAAAAAGGCAAAAACAAAGGGAACTCAACAAATACAATTATATAATTAAATAAATTGTGAATAACAATATATAAAAAATATTTGAAAGATTTAGGAAAATTTAGAGTTTATTTGAGAGGACTACAATATTTTATAAAATTGATTATAAAGTTATGATCTTCGTTATCATGATTTCAAAAATAAATTTTTAGCATATAAATATTTTAAAAATTATGAAAAAATAGGAAGAAATAAATTGCCAAATGTAATTATGGTTATTATCTGAAAAACAAAGCAGTTAGAAAGTTATCGCAACAAACCTTAAGTATAATAATATATATTAAGTGAGGTCATTAAAATTCAAATATAAATTTATGAGATAATTTGATTACAAATTTAGTGTATCTAAGGCTTCATTTGGGATGACTTTTTAATACTTTTAAAACAGTATTTTAGTACAAAATTTTAAATTTTTTATTTAAAAAATCCGTCTCAAACAAAACCTAAGAAATTGATATAGAAGCAATTTGATTGTTCACTATTGCCTAAATTCAGATAGATAAAAAAATGATAAGCTATAATTAAATGATACGAATTTGAGGATAAATGCATCTATTGAACTAAGGAATTCAAAATACTTAAAAAAAAAATATATGTATTAAATATTTATATATATTTAACGTAATTGATACACTAAACTTTATATATAAGAATTCTATTATATGTATTTAAATTTAAAAAAAAAAATCAGTTCTAATTTTATTTTTACAGGTATCACATTAGTTAGAGCCCTCTAAAACCCAACCCGAAGCTGGACCCGAATTCATGACACGAAGTAATTTGCCAGTTCATCGCTTTCCCTTTGAAACTTGAAAGAGCTCTTTATAGGCTTCAAAACTAGACAAAGACGTCAGGATGACGAAAAGTGGGCTCTTTAGGGTCGTTGACCCTACAGGCTTTATTGATTGATACGTCGGTCCCCTATCGCCTATCGGGTTCATATCATGTCATTTTAAGCACGATAGACCTTTTACATGTCCGCTTGTGCAGCGGGCCATAGCAGTTTCCCTCAAATTAGGCCCAACTTTTTCGCCTTGTGTGGGCCCATCTGGGAAGCAATTGGGCCAGATGGTTGCACAGGCGTAGTATCATCTTCGAAAGAACCAATTTTGGCTATGAGAGAAAAAGCCAAAAAGCTTCATATATTATTTAGATATTAGTGTTGATTGTAGTATTATCAAGCTTAAATGGGCTTTTTCAAATTTCAATTAAAAAAAAGTTTGAAAGAAAAAAGTATATATGCCATTAGCAATTGCTATATATTACTATAAAATCTATTTATATTTTAAAGATAATACTGATAAAGTATGTACATCTTTTTTTCTTTTTCTTTTTTGATAAAGTATGTATATTAAATTATAGCTTAATTCAAATTTAAGGTTCATGTGGGACGACTTTTTTACTACTTTCTAAAGTTGTCTCAAATGAAGTCTTAGGCTTCGTTTTGGACGGCTTTTTTACTGCTTTCTAAAACGGAGTTTTAGTACAAATTTTTTTATTTTTGTACTAAAACTCCATTTTAGAAAGCAATAAAAAAGCCGTCCCAAACGAAGCCATAGTCGATCTCGCCAACCAATGAATTTTAGGGCGGACTAAGGGAAGTCACCCAAACTTGGCATGGTTATCCGCCTAGGTGTTGAAACTACTTGGTGGAGCTTGATAGACCTCAATAAAGTTCGTATGTTGCTTCACATAGAATAATCTCTTGCTTAAAACTTTAAATGTTCTCTTTATGTATTATTGGCTTTTTGTTTGTTAATTTCATTTTATAAATATAAAATTTAGCATATGTCAAATGTGGCTATATTTTATATGTATTGTTCAATGTTGCCTTGTGGGTTAATCTCAGCTCATAAATAGGAGGTTATAAAGTGAGTGGGTGATATTTGATAATTTGCTCAATTCTCATATTTTTATGTAATATAGTGAAATCTCAAAGTTAATGTCGTGTGCCCGAGAATCTAAATTAGAATAACTCCTTTTTTTATCTATTAATATAATAACACAAGAACTATATGTTTTCTTTTATCAATAATAATATCAACTGAAATAAATCTAGTAATGAAATATCCATATATATCTATATATATATATATATATATATATATATATATATATATATATATATATATATATATATATATATATATATATATATATATATATATATATATATATATATATATATATATATATATATATCTATATTCATTACTCCAAAAAGTACATACAATATTCATAAATCATATAAATGCAACACATCATTTAGTCTTGAGTACAAAAGAATAAATAAAATAAAATAAGCAAAACTGATAAATATCAATCAATCTTACACTCTTGATCCTCTATCATGATCTGAAATCATTCCAAGTTTTCAACCACATATAATGAGCCAGAAAGCTCAATATGTCACTAAATCCTACAATCGATTTAAAGCATAGTAAAGAAGCAGTAAGCAGGACGTCAGTCAATCTATAACAGTAATAGTCATATGATCATAATCTGTGTAGAAATAATAAAACTTGCATACAGTACTATAAAGATTATATGAAGCAGTAGAACAATATAGTATGCAAGCCAGAAAAATAGTATAGTGTGAAAACCTGTAAATCAATATGGGTGTCAAATCAATAAATTCGTCATCGTAGCAATACTTATTTGATTAATAAGGAAATCATAATAAAATTGGTAGAACCAAAGCCTCAATGAAGACTGTCAGAATCATATCAATATAGTAAAATAATATAATAATATACAAATGTTATCCAACTATTATATATTATCATCATATTTGTATCATAATCACATGTTCAAGATATCATATAATTGATAACAATGAATCGGTAAATAGTAACAATATTAACGAATTATTATCAGTGAATCAATAGCAGTAACATTGTTGATAGTAGCAATAAAGCAATATAGTAATAATAAAAGTAAATCATTGCAATAGCAGTAATGTTGTATAATAATAATGAATTAGTAATATGTATTTTAGTAATCATATTAAATAAAGAGTTCTAGCTTGCAAGGTGTTTTTCCAATAGTTAGTTGTTAGTAAGTCATTAACCATTGGCTCCGTAAACAGAATCGTCACATTTTGCTTGTCGGCACTGTAATAACTCTTTATATCTCTCAATAAGTGAACTATGTTTAGTAAAGAATAATACAAAATCACAACATTTTAATAAAAGCCGGTTGGTCCATCATTTATTAATTTATAAAAATATAATAAATTTAACTTAAAAGAATCCAGGCAGTCAAAATTAAAATTTTTGAAAATAGAAGTAGAGAATAAATCACCTATCTTGATTTGAGTAATTTTCGTAAAAGTAATGAAGCGGATCAACATCCAAAATACGACTTTCTCTTCCCTCTCTTCTCTTTTCCACCCTTTCTTCTTTCCACGACAAGAAACGATGGTGAGGGGTGAGGGAATGATGATGAGTCCTCCCCTTCTTTTCTTTCTTTACGATAAGAAACAATGGTGAGGGGTGAGGGGTGAGGGAGGGACAGTGAGTGGAGAATATATATATATATATATATATATATATATATATATATATATATATATATATATATATATATATATATATATATATATATATATATATATATTAGTGTGTAGCACTGTAATGCTACATGATGAATCCAGAATTACTGTAGAATAGAGACTTCAATGCAAAAATGATAATTTCTAGCACTACTGTTTTTGAAGGTCTAGTGCCACGTCACAATCTCAATGTTGGAACTCTTTAGTTCAAACATAAATTCTGATATACATTAAAATAATTTTTAGAATTTTGGCTTGTTATAGGTTCTCACTCAATGTACTCTTTCTTTATTTTCTATCATTTTGTTTGGAAGGTTTTGTTGTTGCCCATGGATTTAACTAGGTCTAAGAACTTTATCTATTACTTGACTAGTAGAGAAAACAAAATGTATAAAATTTTCTAAATTCACCTGTCACTCCTCATAATTGAACGACAAGTTGTTATGAAGTGTGAGCTCCATCATAAACTTTTATATTGTTGCATGCCTCCAATGAGTTGATTCCTTATGTGCTCATCTACTTCCCCTAATTCATTGTTCAAATTTCAAAGTAAGGTAAAAATTTTGATCTATATTCCAAGGGTCTTCAAAGATGTTATTTCTCAATGTTGAGGATTAAATTGTTACAAGTTTATTCGATTTGGCTCACTTAACGGGCTTCTATATCTCGCTATCAATGCACCTAAATCCAACATCTTCTAGATTGACATTGAATCCTTCCCTAATTCCTTCCTTTTGAAAGATAGTTCCTCAACTATCTTTTACCACTTTTGCTCAAGACGCAACAAGCATGATAAACACCTACGTAGATGAGGCTCTGAGAGACCATATTTAAGATC
Organism: Dendrobium huoshanense; assembly: GCA_016618105.1. Lineage (NCBI taxonomy): Eukaryota > Viridiplantae > Streptophyta > Magnoliopsida > Asparagales > Orchidaceae > Dendrobium > Dendrobium huoshanense. Next base: position 95,811,960 of record CM028347.1, read on the forward strand.
AATAATTTTTATCGGGGAAATTATCATTGTCACCATTGAACAACGATAAGTTTATTATCTTTAGTGACTATCATACACCACATCTTAAACTTATAATACGTCACGTAAATGCCAACTCATTAAAATCATTATGCATCCTGCTTTTATTGCCCACAAATATGTAAGATGATAGAGTTAGACTTTATTTAGAACGGCTTTTTTATTGCTTTTTGAAGCTACTTTCTTATTACTTTCTAAGGCTTCGTTTGGGATGGTTTTTTTATTGCTTTCTAAAACGGAGTTTTAGTTTTAGCTGGAGAACACGCGAACAATTGGAAGGTTGCAGTCGGAGTTCCAATGTGTTCCATATGTCGTGAGAGTTTTTAAGATGGAGGATGTAAGGCAAGACCGAGGGAGATATTGTAGAAAATAGAGCAGAAACAAGATTATGATCTATTAATATCCACAGTTTTTGGTCGGAGGGTGAGGCGGAGCTCGGTGGTTGCTCGGTAAGATAGCTTTCGAACCCGTTGGCTGAAAAGGCTTGATGAATCTGTAACCTCCATATAGCGTAGTTCTCCACGGTGAGTTGAGTGTGTACCAGAAGTTTGAGGTTGGACATGAGAAATTTGAGAGGTGGAGGCACCGTGAAGTCGTCCATTGTAGCTGATAGAGATGTTGTGCTCGGATGAGAAGATGATTGGGTCTGAGACGAGCTGCCCTGGTCCGCCATTGAAGACGATGAGAGTTGCGGTGAAGCTTAGGTTGCTCTGATACCACGAAAAGTTTCCCGCAAAGACATGGTTAGAGGAAGATGAACAGTAAAATTAGAGGAGAACCCATAATTCCTATTAAAGAGCTTGCGGTATATAAAACCGAAGCGGAGCATATAAGGCTACAGTGGCAGAGACCGTTAAAGGTCAGAGAAGTGGCGCAGAAAGAGTGCATAGTGTAGCCCCATGTGGCTTATAGCATTAATAATTATATCTGTATTGTAATCACATGTTTAAGATATAATGTAATTGATAACAATGAATTAGTAAACAATAATATTATAAATGAATAAGTATTAGTGAATCAGTAACATTAGATCAATGATAGAAACAATAGAGCAGCATAGTAATAGTAACATTAAGTCAGTGCAATAGCAGTAATGTCGTATAATAATAATGAATCAATAAGATGCATGCTAGTAATCATATTAAACAAAGAGTTCTGGCATGCATGGTGTTTTTCTAGTAGTTAGTAGTTAGTAGTTAGTAAGTAAGTAACCATTGACTTAGTAAAAAGAATCGTCACTCTTTGCCCTTCTACACAATAATAACTTCTTATAACTCTTAATAAGTGAATCACGTGAATTAGTAAAGAATAAAACAAAATCACAATATTTAAATAACAGTCCGTCGGCCCATCTTTCTATACAAGTCAGCCAGTCTTCAACCAACGTTAGTAATTCACCAGTCTTTATTTGTTTTATCATATTATAATTATAACATTAATAGCAACCATCTTTACTCAATGACAAGCTCATATTCATTCTCAATAATTTCATTAATAGTTTGCCTATACTTAAATACCAAAATTTTTGTTCTTGCAAATAATTCAAAATAATGAAAATTTTGTTTTACCTAGTGAAATTCCAAAATCAGCCAATCAAAATATTGAGAATAATTAGTACTATAATATATAAAAAGTTTTACGATCGAAGTTCATTAAATTTAGAAAAATATAATAAATTCAATTTAAAAGAAATCAAGCAGTCAAAATTAAAATCTTTGAAAATAAAGTGCGGAATAAGTCACATATCTCGATCTGAGCAATTTTTGTAAAAGTGATGAAATGGATCAACAACCAAAATATGATTTTCTTTTTCAGCACTTCTCTTTCCCTCCCCTTCTCTTACTCCTTCCATGGCAAGAAACGATGGTGAGGGATGAGGGAGGGACAGTGACTGGAGAATTTTTAGTGCGTAGCGCTGCAATGCTACAAGTTGAATTCAAAATTACTATTGATATATCATTAAAACATTATCTTGATCGGACATGAATCTCGAGGCAAAAATCAAGTTGGAAACTTCAAAAATTAAATTTGGATCATCTGAACTCCGATTTCAGTAAACTTACATTCGAATTGATCGTCTCGGAAATACGAACCCAACGACACCAAATTCAAGTCAATCCTAGCCCAAATGGGTCAGAATCGAAGGCCCGAAGTAATGTTGGAAGGTTCAAACCACAATTTGGATTACCAAACGGTTTCAAAACATTACATGCTTATAGTCGAATTGAGCGGATCGACGAGACAAATACAACGAGCCAAATATCGCTTAATTTCGATATCATTAAGACCTTCAAATGTCTGATGAACAGTCCATGATCCTCCTCCTATTTACAGGTTATGCCACTCTTATAAAATTATAAATAGCCTCTCATTTCTCTTAAGAGGGGACCCAAGCAAAAAGAGAGGAGAAGAGAAGAGAAGAAGATGAGGGAAGAATCTTCTCCTCGACCACTGCCGACTTTCAAGTGGCGCCAGAGTTCTGTCTGACTTTCAAGTGCCACTGGAGTTCCACCCGACTTTCAAGTGTTGTCGGAGTTCTGCCCCACTTTCAAGTGATGTTGGAGTTCCACCCGACTTTTAAGTGACGTCAGAGTTCTATCCGATCTCCAACTGACTCTGGATTTTTACTCGAATACCATCTAACTCTGGAGTTCTTCCCGGCTGCCAATTGACGTTGGACTTCTACTCGACGCCGGACCTCCGCTCATCGCCATATTTCTACCCGACGCCGTGGATTTTTGCTGGACATCTATCCGATGTTGGATTTCTGTCCATTGTTGGAATTCTAGCAGTCGCCGTCCTTCTAACCTCCGTCGTCAGACAACGGTCCTTTCGACCTTTGTCGTCAGCCGACTTCCGACCTCCGTCACCCGCCAACTACGATCCTTCCAACTTACGTCGCCAATTGACTGTAGTCCTTCTGACCAAATGAACACGTTAATAGTGACTCTTTGTATTCCCATCATTTACTTCATATAATGTACATCAAGCCAAGACCTTCTAGCTAAGAAAGGGCCTCATTTGTAAAGGATTGCAAATAATAGTGGATTCATTCAAACTGGGCTAGGTCTCATAGTTTTTTCCCCTTTTCAGGGGTTTTTCACTTAAAAATCTTGGTGTATCGTATGAATGCTACACCCTCTCTTTTTATCTGTGCGTGTGCTTGATCTTCATATAACGCTAAGACGTCAAACTTTATATTTCTCCACCGCAGCGAATATTCCAAAACGCAACAACTGTACAACAAAAACTTCAATGCAACGATGACGATTTCTAGCACCACTGCTCTTGAAGGCTAGCCACTGCTCTTGAAGGCCTAGCAAAGTAGCGTCACAATCTCAATATCGAAACTCTCTAGTTCAAACATAAATTCAGATATACATTAAAAATCATTTTTAGTAATTTTGGTTTGTTATAGTTTCTCACTCAATGTACTCTTTATTTATTTTCTATCATTTTGTTAGCAAGGTTTTGTTTTTACCCATGGATTTAACTGAGTCTAACAACTTTATCTATTACTAGACTAGTACAGAGAAAAAAAGGTATACAGATTTCTAGATTCACCTAACACTCCTCATAATGCAACGAGAAATTTTTGTTAAGTGTGAGTTATGGCATAAACTTTTATATTGTTGCATGCCTTCAATGAGTTGATTCCTTATGTGCTCATCTACTTCTTCTAATTCATAGTTCGAATTTTTGGCTTCGTTTGGGACGGCTTTTTTATTGCTTTCTAAAACGGAGTTTTAATAAAAAAATAAAAAAATTTGTACTAAAACTCCGTTTTAGAAAGCAGTAAAAAAGCCGTCCCAAATGAAGCCTTAATGTTAGGTCAAAAATTAATTTATATTTCAAGGGTCTTTAAAGATTTTATTTCTCACTGTTGAGAATTAAAGTTTTATTTGGGACATTTTTTTTTGTTGCTTTCTAAAACAATTTTTTAGAATAAATTTTTTTTTATTCGACTTTCTTATTACTTTTTGAAGCGGCTTTCTTATTGCTTTCTAAAGCTGCTTTTTTTTTTATTCATATCTTTGTTTGATTTTGAGTAAGATCAGAATATAATATGAGTTTGCTCTAAATAAATTGATTTCAAGTAGATTTGATTTTAATGGAAGGATCTATAGAACAAAATGTCTAATTCAAATTGAAAGTGACTCAAACAAACTCTTTCAATCCTTCTTGGGACCATCACATAACGTCAATGGATACACTTTATGGACCTCTTATATATGACAAATAACTATTAAAACCTCCCGCAAGTACTCTTAACTTACTAAGCTTCTTGCAACTTGCACATTATTAAATATATGCGCAAAAAAAATAAGTATCTGAAAGTCTATTAAATAAATAAAAATAGAGCATAATGGTCAGAATATATATAATTTATTGAGCTAGGCTTGTTTGGTTTGCCCAAAAAAAAAAAAACAAAGTAAAAGAAATACAATATAAAAGAAATATAGTTTATTTGAAAATGTTTGGATGAGTGTATGAGGAATGCAATTTTTTTTTTTTTTGACTTGAAGTAAAATAAATGCAATGTAAAGTAAAGTAATAGTGGTGATCGATGGTAGCGGCCAGTGACATTGATGACGATGGCGACAACAGCTATTGATGGCCAGCAACAAATGAAAATCAGAAAGGATCGGTGGTCGTCGTGGGCGGCGAAAACACAATCATTGTGTGATGAAAAATGAATTCAATCAAAATTGGGCAAGTTTACAGTGCAAAAACAAAACAAAACAAAACAAGGGAGTCAAAAAAGAATTCATGAAAACTTTATACTACATTCATTTTTCATCAAACCAAACACGTAAATTTCAAAATCCTCAGTATTCCTTTTTACTTTTTTAGTGAACCAAACAATCTAAAGAAATTTATCAAAGTTCGTACATTCAACACTAATTCCATTAAAATATCTACTTAATTTGTAAATATGAGCTCAAATTATAAAATAAATGAACTTTATTGCATCACGCTTCACTTTTTTATATTGATATATGATTATTATAATTCATATATTGTAAGATCAATATAATTGTATAAAATGGAGCCTTTATGAATTGTTTTAGTGATGACATATGTAATGATTATTTGGATGAAATGAATAGTATGTTTGTATGCATATTGAGTTTATCATATCCTTAAGTGAACATCCATGCATGTTTGATCATCACGATGCTTCCCCGCTGCACCATCCATGCATGTCTATCAAATTACTCTTTTTCAATCAATTGTATGATTATGCAATCATGTATATGATGAGGTTGCATATTTATGTTACGATCGATTGCATTGAGATATGACAATATGATATGATTGCTATATCATGATATAATACACCAATGTACATCTGAGTTATCTTGCTTATAAGGCGATATTATAAGAATCATTCTCTCTTTCTATTAGTGAACTTATTAGCGTGCATTGCATTGAGACTTGATGCCATGATTTTAAATCCATTTAGATGGAGTTTGAGACACCTTATTCAGAGGGTATAAGTTATATCATTAGCCTTTGTGAAATATATCTCTATTATGTGATTAGACATTAGGAGAGTGTTCACCTAACATTGTATTCGTTATACTAGCTCAAGTAGTTTTTGTTTGGTTCATTGAGAAAAATATTCTAATGTTGGGGAGAAGATGTACAACAAATTTTCATTATCCAAGATGGATTGTACCAACATCTTCTCCTCTTACATATGAGGCTCTTTTGAAGCTAACAATCTTAATGTCTCATTCTTTTAGCCTTTTAGCCATATATCATTTTTTCTTACTCTTATTACACAGCACTTTTTAGCCTCTTTAAACAAACTTCATCCTCATCTTTTCTTAGAGTGACCACTTGATGTATTAGGGACCTTATAAAATGTTAATAAAAATATATATCATATATGATAATATTAGAAAAAAATCAATGAACACAAGATACAGTTCACTTTACCCATATGTCTTATCTTTCTGATAATAATAACATGAGGTAAACAAGCACTAATGTATAATGAAAAAAAAAGTTGTTGAAAAAACTATCTTGATAAGAGGCTATTTGATAGTTTGTGATTAACAAATATTAATTAATTGATCCGCTAATAAGAGAGGAAATCACAACCACATCTCATTGGAGAAGCCACCAATGGGAACCATGAAGTGTGAAGAAGAAAATGAGTTCATGTGCTTTACAGGTTTAGGGCAAAAAGGAGGAGAAACAAGATTTAAGATAGGATTTAAAATTATTATTAGTTTGCTATTTGACAAGATTTAGGTTAAATCATACATGTGGATGACATCGTGAATGAGATTGATTTTACGGATCACAAAAAAGCTGCTAAGTTCTCAATTGCATAAAGTTTTGCTTAACAATTGTTATTTTTATTAATAATGAAAGTTTTGAATGCTATGAGAGTAAATCGTGAAACTTAGTTGTTAAATATATAAATGAAATAATTTTGAGTGCTATATATATTAATTAAATCCTAAAAAAATGATTTATAAGCCAATTTAAATCAAATCTGAGGTCTATCTGGGACGACAACAATATTTTATAAAATAGTTTGTTAAGTTACTGTGGGAAAAACAACTTAGATACTCTTATTATAGAAAATAGTTTATCACCATAAAAATTATTGAAAAAGCATCACGAAATGAAATTGTAATTGGCGTCTAAAAAATAAAATAGCGAGAAAACTGTTCCAAACATAAGAAATTATTATGTGTGGTCATCGAACGGTCCAGAGCTGAATCAGAATGCTTCATGTCATCCGGCACCAAGCGGTACACATCAGTGGTACAAAGCAAAAAAATGTCGTGACGCATTCTCATTAACACAAAATAATTTCTCTCCAAACAGACCCTTTGGTGGGAGCTATTTTGAAAATGATAAACATTTATAATGAATCTGAGTGTACTTTTAGTGCTCAAATTCATATTCAAACATTTTTCAACTTTAATCCAATATATGATATTAATTAAGATCCAAAGCACAAGCCGTCGAACCCTAAGGTCCAGAAACGTAAGTGGACCGGCAGTCGGTCCCCTCCGGTCCATTTATAGGGCTTGGCGGTTCAGTTGGACCGGGAAGCCTACGGCATACTGGCTTTCAACCGGGCTGGATCAATACAAACAACAACGTTCGTCCATCCTACTGTCCACCGGGACCACCCAACTTAGGTTCTAAGCTTTCCGTAGTCTCTACGGCATCAAGATTCACGCACTGCTCCCACTACCCAGAAAGCGACTTCCTCTTTCTCCCACGTAATGTTATTTGTAATATTTAAAAAATAAATAAAAGAACGAATGCTGTGGAAAATTGAAAAAAAAAAAAATTCTGATAAATAATTTTGCTTTTGCAATAGAATCATAAAAATATAGAGAATAATAATAATAATATAGAGAAAAAAACCATAAAAACAGTAGTTTATATCAATTGTTCTTTCAAATTTAAATTCTCGATTTTAACCGGTGTAATTAAAAGCGGTTTAAACCGGTGTAATTATAAACTGAATCCCTAATTTCGAAATCACAATCTCATGTGTGAGAGCTCGGCTTTTCCACCTCCCCTCTTCTTTCGTGAGTGCGATCCGTGACTCAAGCACTAGAGGAGCGAACTGGTTCCGAGATTCGCAGCTGTTGTCGTAGGAGCACACCAGCAATTAGACCAATCCGCTCACGCGCACATCCTGCTTGCGTCTTGCTTTAAAACCGTCACAATTGTGTAGATCGGTTTAATTTGTAGATATTTGTGGCGGTTATGACCGCTTTGTGTCGGTTATGACCGCTGCAAATCTTTAGCTTTACACTGGTTATAATCGCTGCCAAACATAGCACTTCGTTAAATCTATCATGCTGATTCTTTAACCGTTGCAGAAGGTCGTTGCAACGCATAACAAGTATAGCGGTGATGCAGCGGTTTTAGAACCAGTGCAAAAAAATTAATGACGGTTATACCGCCGGGATAACTCAAAAATAATGTTGCAAGTTTTTTTTTTTTTTTTTTTTTGTAGTATTTGTTTAAGCATTATTCAAAATTTTGGAACAAAATGAACTTTAAATCTTCATGTTGTTTTATTAATTCTTGTAATATAAATGTGTAACTTACACATAATTTAACAAAAATAATGATTTATATTTTTTTCCTCTCTATATCTTGCTCCAAATAATAGAAAATTGAAAATATTAATTAATCTTCATTTTATTTTCTTGCCATTTTTCTTTTATCAAAAGAAAAAAAGAAGAAAAGCTTGAGGAGATCGATAAAGAGATCAGTGAGAAAAATACTTTTACATGCCATTGACTTAAGAGTGGATGGCTATGATAAAAGGGAGAAACAAATAGCAAAACTTTGGGGGACAAAATTATAGGTGTTGATGGATCGAATACTGAAAGAACTTTGTGTTTTGTAGCAGCTATGGCTCTTATTGTTTGCTATTAAATTTTAAATTATAATCAATATATAATCATAAAAGTGTGATTAAGACTTCATTTGAGACAGATTTCTTACTGTTTTTTAAAATACGAAGCAATAAAGGAACAAAAGGGTCACAAACCCTAGAAATATTCCTTTGGTAGGTAGTCTCTCAATCATGAGGAAGCTCAGATGATTGGATTAGCATTTATCATAAACATAATAATCACTAGTGCGGGCCCACAACCAAGTCCTAAATTAGAGTGTGGGCCAATCAACTTGCTAAGTTGTGTGGGGGCCACCTCAAGCATGCAGCTCAATGGAGCAAAAAAATGATTAGGTTTAATTGGTTCTTGAGGATTCAACAACATTAGTCATTAGTGATTTGAAGGGTGTGTTTAGACAATTTTTTCATATTTTATTTTATAAATCTTTGATATATTTTTATTTTGCTATGAGTTTTTTAAATTAACTATAATTTTTTCTTATGAATATTATGATTATTTCAAAATTAATGTTTTATTTGCGACAAATTTTTACTACTTTATAGGAACTTTTATTACGTCCGGTGTAATGACGTAGAGGAACGTCCGGTTGGAGGCAAAATCCCGCCAAAAAACTCGGTATTTGTTTGGTACAACTAGGTATTATTTGATATTAACGAGAAATACCGCTCTTTGAAGACCAATACCGAGTTATACCGAGCTGTACCGAGAAATACCGAGTTGTACCGAGTTTTTCTAGGAAAAACTCGGTACAACTTTTGTATAACTCGGTATTTCTTGATTTAGCTCAGTATAACTCGGTATTGGGTTTTCAAATGATGGTATTCCTTGTTATTGTTTGGTATTGCTCGGTATTTGCTCGGTACAACTCATTTTTTGGTGGGATTTGACCTCCGACCGTACGTTCCTCTGCGTCCGGTCAGAGGACGTAATAATTGTTCACTTTATAGAGCATATTTTTTGTATTTTTTTACTAAAAAACTGTTTTAAAAAACAGTAATAAAGCTGTTCCAAACGAAGTCAAAGCCTATCCTATTATTATTATTCATCTTTTATGAAAAACAATATATAATAATTTTAAAAAAGTAGAGATTTTCTATTAAAATTTTACAAATGATTTCAGATGGTTCGAAAGATAATAATCTCTTGATGAATTCGAAGATGCAAAGCATTATGAGAGCATTCTCGCAGAGTAAAGCTGATGTTTTCACTTGTTAGTAATTATTCCGATAATTCTTCTCAATCCATCTGGGATTCAACAAAATTGAGCTTGTAAGAGTTCTTGGGTTATTATCTCACATATTCTAAAACAGTGATATAAAGCTGTCCAAACAAAGCCAAAGTCTTTTATATAAATTAAATAGGTTTCCCAATAAGTTTAAGATAAAAATTTATCCAAGAACAATATAAGTAGTAATCCTAGGGATTGATTGGATGATATTAGTTATTGGCTCTTTAGAGTTTAGAGGCTATCGAGATAACATCAATTTTTGGCACTTTAGTCTTCAATGATTGAGAGGAGGTCGACACTAGTTTTTGCTCTTATGTGATTATATTAAGTAAATTATCTCACATATTCTATATTCAGCTTGCTTATTACAGCGTCTATTTTTGGGTTTAGAATAGGGTGTTTTCTTTTTCGCTACTTCGTCAAGAAACATAACTTGTTGTTTCATGTAAAGAATAAGAGAAAATTCTTACAAGTGGTATTAGAGCTAAGAAAGAGAAATGTCGATGCAAAAGTTCAACATTAACAAGTTCACTGGAGAGAATGACTTCAGCCTGTGGCAAATCAAAATGAAGTCATTGTTGGTGCATCAATGAGTTGACATTTCAGTAGAAGGGTTGGTTGTAATCACTGATAAAGTCAAAATCCAAGGAATTATAGCTAAAAGCACATAGTGCAATCTTGCTTTTATTGAGTGATGAAGTTTTGAGAGAAGTTGTAGAAGAATAGTCAGCATTTTTGAGGTATGTCAAAAGCTGGAGTCACTGTTCTTGAAGGGATCCCTAGCAAATCGGTTGTTCTTGAAAAAGCAATTGTATACTCTTCAAATTGAAGAGTCGAATGATATGAGAAAACACATGGATGAGTTTAACAAGATAATTCTTGATCTAAAAAATGTGGATGTAAGGATCGACGATGAAAGACTAAGGAATTATTCTGCTTAGCTCCTTACCAAAGACATATGAACACATTGTAGACACAATGTTGTATGGGAAACAAACATTGACAATGACAAAGTTGAAATCTATCCTAATATCGAAGGATGTTCAAAGGAGGTCTGAATAGAAGGAAGAGAAGACATCAGATAGCCTGTATGTGCGGGGAAGACCATAATACAAGAACAACATGAACAATAAAGCAAACCAAAATCGATCAAGATCCAAGTCTAGAGTTGCAAGAAGGTGCTTCCATTGTCATGAAGAAGGTCGTTATGGGCAAGATTATCCGGATAGACAAAAATGGCAATCAGAGAGATCAGGTGATGAACCTAAATCAGGAATTATAACAAGCTCAGATGGTTATGAATCATTTGAGATTCTGATTACTTCTTAAAAAGGCTCAAGCAAAAAATGGATAATAGATTATTATGGGTGCTCGTTCCATATAATGCCTAATCAACATTGGTTTTAAGAATTAAGATTGAAAGATGGAGGCTCCATCTTATTGGGAGAGATGCATGACGGATGTATCAGGACTTTGCAACGTGTGAGGTACTTTCCAGAACTCAAGAGAAATCAAATTTATTGTGGGATGTTTAATTTTGATGCAGATGTCTGCAACGTACATGAAGATTGAAAAAGGTTTAATTTATTGTGAGATGTTTGATGCGAAGGTAATCATCTTTGACGCGTTTTTCTCCTTTTGATGTGCTTATTTTGCAAATACCACAACGATTTTTTTTGGCGTAGGTGAACAATCCGACGTCAATATTGGAGTTGCATTGTTCACCTACTGGAATTTGTCTTGCGGTTTGGAGTTCGAGTAGAGCAAATGGCGGAAGACATAGGATGATATAGAGTTCGGTTGGAGATGGTCTAAGCAAATTCCCGTAGACACTTGAGGAATGAATCACAGGCGCTCTTGGTGTCGCACTGTTCACCTACTGAAATTTGACTTGCGATTTGAAATTCGAATGGAGCAAATAACTAATGGCATGATATGATATGAAGTTCGGTTGGAGATGATATAAACAAATTCCCGTAGACCACTGCAGTGGAACTCCGACTTGACGAACACATCGCAGGCACTCATGCACGCCACACGCTCTGCCCGCAGGAATGGGAGAGGATGATTTTCAAATTCGAGGGGCTGAGACCATTGAGGTCGACGAGGCAACCGGTCGCCATAGAATTTCCGCCGGAGGAAGCGGTGGAGGAAGTTGAAGAGACGAGCATGGGACGGTTGTAGCTGTCAAAGAGGCTGACGGCGAAGAAATCCATGCCACCGCTTCCGTTAAGGGTGAATTCAGAAAATATGACCCATTAACACGTCATCCGTTATCCAAAACCGTGTCGGAAATCCGACCCGAAAATCCAAAGAAGACCCGTCCTACCGGCTACAGCCGGTTATCCACCGGCTGCGCCGAAGCGCATCCCAGTCCAAAAGTTAGCTCTTTTATTCGCTGGCCCCTCGCATTAATGGCGAAGATCTTCCTTCTTCGCCTCCTCATAAGTCATATCTCCCTCCATATTTCTTCCGAAAACATTCTCGCCCAACTTTTTCATCTCCTTATCTGAAAACCCCAATTTGCTCTCTGTTTTTGGGAGACTAGGTTGAAGAGGGAGCTAAGCTTGTATCTGAAAGAAGTTCAAAGTCGTGATTCCTGCTCCTTCCTGGCGTGGGCGGCCAATATGGCCGGAGAAGAGCTCAGTCGGCTCTGCAGTGAAGGTGGTTGGACATACGGCGCACTCTGGTGCAACGATTGCAGGGATCCACGGTGAGTTAGGGCATTGGTTTCTTCGTCTACTTTGTGTCGTCACGATTTTTTTTTTTTTAAATTACTTTGCTTTATCGATACTGTGCAGTATATATCTTCGACTCTTCCGTGTTCTTTTTTTTTTTTTCCGTATTGTAGCAATTTGAACAATTTGAACAAAATGGCTGTCTTTTTAATAATATTTTTTCCAAGTAGATTAGCCAGTCTTCCAAATTCCGAAGTGTGAGGTTAGGTTTACATTTTTTTGTATTTATTCTTATTTTGTTTGTTGATAAATGCTCTGGTTTTCTGGGAAATGGTTGAACTACTTTGATTATCGTTTAGGTTGAGAAGCGTTTATTCTGTTTTTTATTTTTTTGCCGTTTGCTTTATTATTATTTTTTTTGAAAGTTTAAAAGCCTATATTAAATATTTATTTAATTTAAAATAGAGCAGAAGATCATGAGTAGGCACGAGGTCGAATTCCACGGAGTTTGAGAACATTTAACTTTTAAACTCTGTGACCTTTACTCTTTGGTAACATTTTGCTTTACTTTATTGGTACAGTGCAGTATCTTCTGCTCCATGGATTGGATCTTTCAGTCTTCCATGGATTTGTTTTTTAGCTAAGTTTCAGCATCTTTTTTGTTTAATTCGCAGTTGGTTTGCAGCGATTTAATAAAAAAGGTTGCTTTTCATGGTTTTACTGTGGAGATTGGAGAAGTCAGCAAGTCTCTCCTGAAATGCGAGATTAGTGTAAGATAATTGAGTGATTACCATTGATAAATGCTCTATTTTTCAGAGAAGTGGTTTTATATTTTTGCTTTATTGGTGCTTGGCGGTCTATTCTTCTCTTTGCAACGAATCTTCCAGTCTTTAATGGTTCTTTTCAGTATCTCTTTTGTCCAATTCATATTTCTTTTGTTGCAAATTTAACAATTTTGTCGTTTTTTTATTATGTTTTCCCTGTGTAGCGAGTGAATTTCTTCTGATATGTGAAGTTAGCGTTACATTATTTTGTGCTTATTCGAATTTTGTTTGTTGAATTCTGTGAGAAATGGATGAATTTCTTCGATTGTCGTGCAGGTTAAGCAAATCCAATCCAATTAAATAAATGATAGGCTTAACAAATCTTATCCTTTTTCAAAAAAAAAAAAAAAAAAAAAGCTTTTTAACTTTAAAAAATCAAATGAGACCTTATATGAAATTAAAATTATCATTTTTGATAGATTTTAATTCTTTTGCAGATTTTACCCATATTATTTTTTAGCTACCATCCAGCGAAATAATTAAATTGAGTGACTTCATTATTTTTCTAACTAAACTCAGCCAAAGAAGCCCACTACTGTGAGGTTACTGTTTTTCGTGCTTATTCCTATTTTGTTGATCTTTAAATTCTCTATTTATCTCGATTGTCGTGTAGTTTTAGTAAACCTTTGGGGGCTCAATGCTTGAAAAAAGGCAGCTTTTTTGATGAATTACTTTCACTGTTTGTTTTCTGTAAATAATGAATATTTTGTCGATTTATTTTGCATTCAATGCACGCTATTGTGAAGTTATCAAGTTTGTACTTTTTTTTTTCTAAGTTCTTACTATTCTGATAGTGTTGTAGCTCTAAATTTTGTGGATTTGCTTGGATCACACTGCATCCTAATCTTAAGAATTATTGTTGGTTATAAAGTTGCGATTTTTTGTTGGGATTTTTAGTTTTTTTTTTCTAGGTTATAAAACTCACTAAGATTCCTCTGATTTCCAGGATGCTTGTGTTGGAGGAAAGTTACCATGAAGAACAGAGTGGGAAGATTTTTGAGAAGGTGGTGAATCAGGTCCATGTGATTGGGCAAGGGTATGAATGCAAGTTTTGTAAACTCCGTCCAAATATTTTTGCCTTCCTTTAGCCTGTATTTGCTCAGAATTTTTGCATCATCTGTTGGTAGGGCTGCAAACAAACCAAGTGTTCGATGAGCTGTTCATGATTTAGCTTGATAAGAATTTGTTCATGTTCATTTGGTAACGTAAATGGACGGGTTTGAAAACTTTTAATAAATACTCGAAAGTTAAATAAACTAGCTTGAAGAGCTTAACATTCGGTTTGTTTGTGTTCACTAACAATATCATTTAAATCTTACAAACAAGCTCGTTAAGAAGTTCGATTAGAGCTTAATTAGAGTTTTGAAAATAAATATTATTAAATTAGTTGACTTATTTAAATATTTAATTAATTTATTTTTTAATTCCTGAATTCTGCTCCATTTTTTGCTGTCGTTGTCTGCTGTTCGCTCCAACTCACGCATGAGGAAAAAAAACATGTTTGTTTATTCCCACAAGGGAAAATTATTGGGTCAGGTGACCGGAGACGAAAAATAAGTTCGGACATCCAATAAAAATTTGTCGCGTCACCTTGCGTTTTTGACTGCGCTTTTGACTTGCGCTTTAGTTGCGCTTTACTTGCGCTTTACCTGCGCTTTACCTGCGCTTTTTGACTTGCGCTTTAGTTGCGCTTTACTTGCGCTTTATTGCGCTTTACCTGCGCTTTACTTGCGCTTTACCTGGCTAAAATTAAAATAATATTTTATTAATATTCGGACCTATCTCTGCGTTCGGTCACTTGACCCAATAATTTGCCCCGCGCAAGAGAACTAGATTTTGCTCTATATAATGATAGATATTGGGAGTTCGTTTCAAAGCTAGCGGATGGGTCGGGTCTACTGAGAAGTCTAGAAGACGGGTTGGCAAGCCCAATAGGGTTGAACGGCGGATGATCAGCAAACTGCTTGATTGAAGAATAAATAAATTTATTTTCTTAATATGCTCGATCTCGTTAATAGGCTTGACAAGCTGAAATGAACCTAACACGAAATAAGCTCAAACATGGCATTTTTAAACGAGCTTGAGATTGAACAGGTATACAAAAGCATGAATCTTATCGAGTCGAACTCAAACACGATCTTGGCAAACGAGCTCGAACTTGAACATACCGAAGCTCAGCTCGGCTCGGTTGCAACCCTATATGTTGGTATTCAGCATCACAAACATTTGTTCTTACTGTCTTGCCATCCTATTTTTAACTTTGATTAATATATTAGTCTATTTAGTGTTATTCTTAATATGATGATAATATTTAGTTAAGCAAAATATCATCTTAAATCTCTTAAAATATCCCTTATATTCAATTGTTTACAAAAAAAAAAACATTAAATGTATTTTATTTTGTTATCTTTGGAGAAAAAAAACACTTTTTTAATTTTGTTTGATTTTCTCAAAAAGAATACTCAATATAAAAAATATTATTGAAGCAAAAAATATAAATATTTATTTTATGAAAAAAAGTACCATGATTATTCATTACAATATGAGTTGTTACAAGACTCCATAATAGGCAACATAATTTAAAGAAACTTCATTGTCAAAAAGATCAACACTTTTGATCGCAAAAGGTAAGTATTTTTTGAACTATAAATCATAACTTGCTCAGCAAAGAGCTTTACTTAAATGAGTCATTGTAGTATTATATTGTGCCTTTTTTAAGTATTCTTCTCTTTTATGACAAAAAAGGACTAATTTTCATGCATTGTTTATTTAATTTTTTTGTGAAGAACCATTGGAGAAGTAGCCATGAGTGGAAACCACCGGTGGATAATTTTTGATACAATTTGTATGGAATCAAGTGAGATGAGCTCTACTAACAATCCAGTCATATTCCAGGTACAGATATTAATTTGCCTTTTTCTTCTTCTTTCCCCTCAGTACTTGTCTGGTTATTTTTGAAGTTTTTTTCTTTTTTTTGTCATTATCAGGGTAGGGCTGAGTGGCAAGATCAGATTTTGGCTGGAATAAAGGTTTGTTATTGAAGTAACCTTCTTAATTTCTTATCAGTTCAATTCTCATTTTTCTGATAACAGTATTTTGCATTGGCCGAGAGCATGTTGGTGCTCTAGTATTTTAAACATTTTTGCCACTGGTCTACTATTCAAATAGATTCTCAAATTTTGTCATCATTGATTTTACAGACAATAGCAGTGATTCCTCTGCCCTCATTAGGAGTGCTTCAATTTGGTTCCACCAGAAAGGTTAGTGCTTCAGATTCTCAGCACTGATATTTGACCATAAGTTTTTGTTCTCGCATGGTTTCGAACAGGTTAAGTATTCCAGTGCTTTTAAGAAAGAATGTTGGATTTGTGTTAAGAAAATAAATATGTTTATGATAATAACTTATTACGCAGCTTGTTTTGATTTGTTGGTTAGGAGTTTAAGCTATCAGCCAAAAAATTTTGAGTTGGTCCGTTGGAGTGTTGTGTTTGAGTTTGTATTAATTGACCTAAATGTCCCCCTAAAAAAATAATAAGGTCATTGAAATAAATTAATTGATAAGAAACTCCTGTATAGTTGCAAGAAGCACCACTGTTATGAACAGTTCTTTTAGAATATTTTGTGAGTACTACTAATAATAAGATTTAATCCCACTAGGTGAGTCTGCCAGCGGCTGCCGGCCGTCACCTTAGCCGCCGACCATCACTGTTGACTGCCAGCCATCACTATCGCCGTCGGCCACATGCCACTTCTGCATGTTTCTTTTTCAATCTTTCTAGCATAATAATTGCCCAAAAAGATAAATATTTTATTGTTGATTATTATAGCATGGAGTTAAGAATGCTAACGTCGAAGCATGAGATTTTAGTCCATGGCTCAAGAGCAGTTTTACTAACATCATCATTATGGGAAATCATATATGCCCTAGTAGAGTTGCAGTCGTCTGATCACTCCTAAAAAATCAGACAATATATCCATATACACTGAGAAAAAAGCATGCGGGAGTATTTAAATAGCAATCAAACAATAGAAATTTGGAAATTTCAATATGACCTTTAGTACAACAACAACAACAACATCAAGCCTTTATCCCACTACGTGGGGTCAGCTACATGAATCCTTTTTCTCCATTGTGTTCTATTAAAAATCAAATTCTCGTTTAAATCTAATAAAGAAAGGTCATTCCTAATATTTTCTAACCAAGTCTTTTTAGGTCTACCCCTATTTTTCTTAACATAAGTCAAATCTAATACCTCTACTCTCCTAATCGGGTCATCGGAAGGCCGCCGTTTTATGTGACCAAACCATCTAAGGCGACTCTCTCTAATCTTATCTTCTACTGGAGCTACTCCAACCTTTTCACATATATGCTCATTTCGTATCCTATCTCTAAGGGTAAAGCCACTCATCCACCTGAGCATCCTCATCTCTGCCACTTTTAACTTAGTATTATGCTTCTCTTTTAATGGCCAACATTTGGCACCATAAAGCATTGCAGGCCTCACTACCATCTTATAGAATTTTTCCTTAAGTTTAAGGGGTACATTTCTATCACATAACAAGCCCGATGCATTCCTCCACTTCAACCATCCAACTTGAATTCTGCTAATAATATCCCCATCTATTTCACCATCACTTTGAACAATAGATCCAAGATATTTAAAACGTGTACTCTTATTAATGACTTGATCGCCCAAAGTCACAATCTCCTCACTAGGTCTATTAATACTAAAATTACACTCCATATATTCCGTTTTAGATCTACTCAAGCGAAAACCTTTAGACTCTAAGGTTGACCTCCATAATTCAAGTTTACCTTCAACTCCCTCTCTAGTCTTATCAACAAGAAGAATAGCATCAACAAAAAGCATACACCAAGGTACATCCTCTTGCAAATGTATAGTGAGAACATCCATGACTAAAGCAAGAAGATATGGGCTTAAGGTATGGGCTTAAGGTTGATCCTTGATGTAATCCAACTGAAATAGGGAAATACTTGGTCAATCCACCTTGTGTTTGAACACAAGTAATAGCTCATGCATGCATATCTTTAATGATTTGAATATAAGCATTATTGACTCCTTTCTTTTCAAGAACTCTCCATAGCACTTCTCTTGGAACTTTATCATATGCTTTTTCTAAATCAATAAATATCATATGTAGATCCTCTTTATTTCCTCTATATTTCTCCATCAAACCTCTTAATAAATGTATGACTTCCATAGTCGACCCACCCGGCATGAATCCAAATTGATTTTGAGAAACATTAGTATCACGCTGCAACCTATGCTCCATAACTCGCTCCCAAAGTTTTAAAGTATGACACATTAACTTAATACCTCTATAATTCGCACAATCTTGTGCATCACCTTTATTCTTAAAAATAGGAATTAACACTCATTCTTCACTCATCTGACATCTTTTTAGTCTTCAAAATAGTATTAAAAAGTTTAGTAAGCCATGAAATTCCTTCATCTCCTAAGCATTTCCACACCTCTATTGGAATATCATCAGGTCCAACAGCTTTTCCACCCTTCATTTTCTTTAAAGCCTCTCTAACTTCAGTTTTACTAATACGTCGATAAAAATAGAAATTTTTATTTTCATTTAGGGTGCTAAGGTCACTATAATCAATCTTATTTTCACAATCTTCATTAAAAAGTTTAGCAAAATATCTCATCCATCTTTGTTGAATATCATCTTCTAAGAAAAGTATTTTTTGATCTTCATCTTTAATACACTTCACTTGAACTAAATCATTACTACTATCTCTTTGTTTGGCTAACTTATACATATATCTTTCTCCCTCTTTAATATCTAATATATTATATAAATCACTAAAAGCTAATGTCTTTGCATCGCATATTGCTTTCTTAGCATCCTTACGAGCCACTTTATATATTTCCCAATTATCAGAATTTTTAAAATTAAACCAATTTTTATAACAAAGATTCTTATTTCGAATCTTTTCTTGCATATTTGGATTCCACCACCAATAGTTATTTTTACTATTAGGAGCTTTTCCCTTTGATACTCCAATGACATCTTTTGCAATATTCTTAATATCACTAGCCACTTTTTCCCACATAATATTAGCATCCTCATGCACAGACAAAATCTTAAGATCTAAAATCTTATTTCCAAAAATATTTTTGTTAATATTCTTTAAATGCCCCATCTAATCCTAAAAAATCATTTTACTTTATTTTTTATTTTATGCCCTTTTATTAAAGTCCAAAACTAATAATCGATGTCGGGTACATAAATTTTCACTCGGAAATACTTTACAATCTTTGTAATCTAAACGATTTAATTTTCTAATAAGAAAATAGTCAATTTGTGTTGTACTATATCCATTTTTATAAGTGATGAGATGCTCATTTCTTTTCTTAAAAAAGGTATTAGCAATTGAAAAATCATAAGCTAAACAAAAATCCAATATGGTCTTGCCACCTTCATTCGTCGTTCCAAATCCATGGCCACCATGAATGCTTTTAAAATCATCTACCTCTCTACCAACATGTCCATTTAAATCTCCTCCAATAAAAACTCTTTCTATCTTTTGTATTAATTCTTCTAAGTCATTCCAAAAATTTAATTTAGAACTCATATCCAAACCTACTTGAGGTGCATAAGCACTTATAATATTAACAATCTTATCATCAACAACAATTATTAAAACTATAATTCTATCTCAAATCTTATTAATTTTTATAACATTATCCTTTAAACTCTTATCTATAATAACACCTACACCATTTCTAGTACGACTCCTACCCGAATACCAAAGTTTAAATCATAAACTATCAATTTCCTTAGCCTTCTCTCCAACCAATTTAGTTTCATGAATGCACAAAATATTTAACTTCCTATGAATCATAATATCTATTAATTCCATTAATTTTTCAGTAAGGGAGCCTATATTCCAAGTTCCTATCCTAATTTTAGTTTCATGGACTAGCTTCTTTGCCCACATCCGTCCTTGATATGGGAACCCTTGCCTATTTAACACTGCACCCGGGCGCCGGTGCAGCGGCCCTTGCACACTTGTCAGTGTATTCAGGCCATACAGCGCGTCGCTTCCAGGGGACGCCCTAACATTAACACAATTTCTTAAAGGATTCATGTCATTATTGTTCGACAAGTTTTATGCTGGCTGTCGACTACCTAATGCAACCCTCCACTTTTCTCATCCAGGACTTGGGACCTGGCAACGACAATATGACCTTTAGTGAAACTTAGAAATTATTCTTATAGCCATACCACTTACGTCGGAGCATATGTAATGCACTGCAAAACATATAAGAAACACCCCCGCATCAAAAGCCCCATGATTATAGCATGATACACAGTGCATACTTGATAATTTGCATGTCTTTTAAGAGAAAATACAAATTATGATCAACAATCCACACAATATCAGGCTTCGTTTGAAACGGCTTTCTTACTGTTTCTTTAAATTTTAAATAGCTTTCTATGCTAGAAAGCTGCTTTAAGAAACAATAAGAAAGTCATTCCAAATGAAGCTTTAGTTTTACAAAATATGTGAAGTTCTTGCCAAAATTGGACATTTGTAGTAGGATTGATTTTTTTCAAGAAAAGAAAAGGCTAAAGAAATTTATTTGTTTGTGCTGCAGAATTGATAGGAACATTTTTTGAGGAATCAGATTTTACCAATTTAAGAATATTTATCTGCTCTGTTACTGAATGGAAATGATTCAAATTCATGAACTGTGCAAATATTTTGCTATGTGAGTGGTGGATCTGCCATTGGGTGGTTTGCAGTATAATTTGTAGCATGTTTCTCTTATATGACGAGATTTTCCATAATAAACACAACTCATATTTTTTTGCTTAATTGCGTTGCTTTGAATGTGCATTGCGATTGGACGATGCTTCAGGAATAGCCAATACAGAGCCTCCTATGGGTCCAATACCTTTAATGATTCTTTTTTAAAGCATCATTTGTCTACAACTTTCTTCTCCATGCACCTCTGCAAAGATTTATCCAATTAGGAGGGGATTATTTCCAATCATTCAACCATGACTTCTTTATATTCAATGCTTAAACATGTAAGAAACTTAAAGATACGATCAACTTTAACTTTTTTTTTTAATAATTGTAATCTTCGGGTTATTTCCACTCATAATCATTAAATAAATCCCAAGCCTCTTAAATTGTTTTAAGAGATGAAATATTGTGTTAGAGAATCCTTTGGTGAATCTCCCCAAGTCATAGTCATAGAGTTAACTAGGGGTGTCAATATTTGACACGACCCGAAAATCCTACTCGATACCGACCTGAAAATTTTAGATTAGGGTCAATCCGAACCTGAAACGGGTTGGGTTTGGTTCAACAATTCAACCCGTTTCAAAAATCTGGTCGGCTTTGGGTTGACCCCTTGACCCGAAATTGACCCTTTTTTTACCCGAATACCTGTTTTTGACCCGAAAACCCAAGATTGACCCATTTTTGGACCCGAAAACTAGCATTTTTTTGTTGGCATCGGGTCATTCGAGTCGTGTCAAGTTCACCCGGACCTGAAGTGGGTCGGAAAACCAGACATGTTTGCAAAAACAGGTCGGGTTCGGGTTGACCCGGATAGTACCGGGTCAGTTTCAGGTTTGACTCGAACCCGACCCGTGACCTGAAATTGACACCCTTAGAGTTAACTCACATGCATAAACAGGGGCGAAGCCATAAATTTTTATTAATAAGGGCATAAATTAATGATTTTCAAATTACTCTCAATTATTATTAGATGATTTTTTTACTTATTTATTTAATAGTTCATTTTGAAATAATATTTTTGATCTTTTAAAAATATTAATATATTTTTAATAATTTATTAAATTCTACATTTAAGTAAAAAATAGTAATATTTGAAGTATGTAGCGCTATTGTGGCTTAATAGATTGCATCAACTCACAGAACCTTACATTATGGGTTCGAATCTCAGGGGATGTTGTAATTTTAATTTTAAAATATGTTGTGGGCTTTTAATTGATGTGTAGTTTTATTAATGGGCCAGTGGAGACCCATCCCCCCAGGTAGGGTTGCAAGCGAGTCGAGCTCTAGTTAAGCCTAACTTGAGCTCGCTCATGAGCAACATCCCGAGCTCAAACTTGAGTTGAGCACGAGCTCAGCTTGTGCCACTAAAAAATGATCTCGCGAGCCTTCCGCAGTCCGCTGGTTTGCCTTTGTCTTTCGTAGTTCGCATGTCTAGACACCTAGGCTTCATTCGCCGCCCACATTTTCGTCTTCCGCAATTTGCATGTGCAGACCCCGAACTTCCCGATGAGAATCAAACCGCTCGACAAGTAATCGATCCGAGCATCATTTGAATCCAACTCGATCTCGATAATCCAACAAGCTTAAAATTTTGCTCGAGCTCGAGCTTGAAACTCGATAAGCTCGACTTGCAAGCTCATTAACAAGTTGAGCTTGAGATGGCTTGACTCACTTATACCATTATTGTGATGTCCCAGAATCTAAATTAGAAGAATTATTCTTTTAATCTATTAATAAACAATAACCTGAGCTATCTACTATCATCTATCAGTAATAAACAACAAAACATATTCTATAATTCAAAACATCTATATACATATATGTATTCATTCTAAAAAATCATATATACTACTCATGATCTACACAATTATATCACAACTACTCTATTTTGAGTATAAAAGAATAACTAAAAGAAATAGAACCTGAAAAATCCTGACAAGCCTCACACTCATGCTTCCCTGCCCTAACTTGAAATCATTTAACCACATATAATTAACTTAAAAAGCCTAACAGGTCACTAAAACCTATAACTGAATTCAATGCACGGTAAAGTAGCAATATGCATACCAATTGTTAAATCATAGTAGTGCATTCATGTGATCATTAAATAAGTACATAAATAGTAAACCTCAAATGCAGTTGCATTAGAGTTTTTTAGCAATAAATTACTACGATACAGAAGCTAGTAAAGTATTAAACAAGTACAAGTGTCAAAATCTATAAAACAATCGTCATATCCTAATACCAATCAATAAAGAAATCGGATAAAACATTAAATCGAAATATCGGTAAAGACTATCAAAATCCAATCAATGCAATAATATAATAACAATAAATCCATGCAGTAACAATAAATATGTACAATAATAAGAAAAATGTCTCAAAAAATATTCATTTCAATAGTCAAACTAAACAAGCAAGAAGTCGCGGCTATCATGGTGTTTTTCAGTATTAGTATCAGTGTTAGTAAACAATTGGCTCAGTAAATAGAATCGTCACTCTTTGCCTGTCGGTACAGTAATAATTTCTTTATAACTCCAACTAGTATCACGTGAATCAATAAAGGATAACACCAAATCATAATATTTAAACTTTTAAAGGAAAGCCTATCGGCCCATCATACTGTATAGGTCAATCAGTCTCCAACCAACTGGTCAACCAGTCTTTACTTGTTTGTTTCACACACGCATATTATTATCACAATACTATAACCACATCCATTTTCAATGCATTGCAACAAATAATGCATAATTGAGCTTAATTAAGAAGATATTAAAATGTTATAACGGTAGACAACAAAGAATCATATTAGATAAAAATGTACTTTTTCAGAAAATTATCAAATTACCAAATATTGTATAAAATGATATTTTAACTTTTATCGTACTACACTACTGTTTTTAGACATTAAAATAAAATTCTAAGTAGACAAAAATCATTGTATTTTTAAAATACCTGTGAAAAATCTCAAATAAATACTCAAAATGCTCATAATCATGATCTCTATAACATACAGAAAGTTGCGGTGAAAGTTTTACCAATATGAAGTTATTCATGTTTTTCGATAACGAAAACACGTTTGATCAAAAAAATACAAAAAACACAAATCTTTGAAATTTCTATTACAATCAAAATATTATGACGAAGACGGTTTACAATTTGAAGTTATAATGACTCTCAGAAAAATTTATTTATCTCGGTTAAAATACATATTATTACACTTTTCCCAGGGTCCCCACTATAGATCCACCGATATACGTGAGATTGATTCTCTAATATGAGTACATTTTTGTTAAATATTATACTACAAATCTTTGGTAATGGAATAGCACAGATAGTTTACACTTATCTTCTCGATCATGAAGTTGCTAACCATGTCATTATCATATAGTTTTTTTTGAATCCCAAGTAGCGTAGGTTCTACCTTCATGCTGAGCTTCATTATGTCTAGTGATCTAGCCGATTTTTCCTCGCCATGTAATGTACATTCCAATTTATTGGGAACAAATTTATTCCCATTCATTCGGATAGTAGTGAATTGAATGGGGTGATATTCTGGGTGGTTCCAATTCGTTGAATATTTAGTTGAAGTTGGAGTGGTTGACATAATCTTGGATATTAGGAAAGGATGTGGTAGAAAGGAGAGTAGACTAAGGCTAAAAATTTTTGTACTAAAAAATTGCTTTAGAAAATAAAAAAGCTACTCCTAAGGAAGCCTAAGTGAGGGAATTTTTGTACTAAGTAGAAGTGAAAACTGTTGTATTTTTATTGGTCTATGTTTTGTATAAGATATGAGCTGTTTGTAAGGACTTTTCTTTGGGTCTTGCACAAGGAAATTAATCAAAGCAATTCACACAATACATAAAATAGGATAGAAAAAAAACTGAAGAAGTTGGTGCATCAATCCAAAGCCAAGGGCTCCAATCTGGATCCCTGTGCTGCAAGAATCTTATTTTTGATTGAGCATGCAATGCCCACATCCTAGCCGATTCCTGAATCTGGCTAAGGCTAGGACTGGACTGTTTCAACAAAAACAATCAAGTCTAGTACAACATTTCTGCATAATTTCCAAATTATATCCTAAATTCTCTTATTTTCGTGTTCCAGATCAGTGAAAGTTCAGACTTCATTGCACAAGCTCAGCATTTGCTCTGGCAGTTTCGAATCAAGCAACGTCGATGTCTTCTTGAAGATATGAACTTTTCTCATCCACAAACCACATTTGATTCTGTAATTTCTTCTTGGGATTACTCACATGATAGTATATGCGAACAAAGAAGACAGGACAACCATTTATCTTCAGAATTTGCATCTCTAGCCTCAGGACATCTGTCCCTGGGATCTCAGGCTGGTACCAGTTCTCAAACAAGCAGCCTGAAGCCCCATGCTTTTTCAATGCCTGAATCCATTTCATCAGCCCCGCCCTTTTAATGGCCACAGAAATCTCTGCAATGGTATACCTTCCTTCAGTAGTACTTCACATCAAGTGATAGATCAACAAGGAGCTTCTACAAAAGCCCCAATCTTGTTGCCACCCAGCAACTGGGAACAACACTCAAATTTCAAATCGAACATGTGGGCTGAAGATATTGATTCTTCCTCTTATATGGAGAATAAACTCTTCTCTACCATGGCCATACCAGGAGTTTTCAACGTGATTCCAACAACTTCACATTCTTCTAGTCCCCACTCAAACGCATTTCATTTGCTCAGAAAGAATTCAATTTTGTCACATAGCAAAGTTGGTTCAAAGCCCATGGTGCCCGTTAACATGTCTTCCAATAATAGTGAACCCAGCCTTTCTGGTACAGGGATGTTGCTAGAACTCCAGCGTTGTTCTTCACCACCTGTTCCTGTCTGTGATATATCTGCTAGTAAATACTCATCCAAAGTTTTTCCATTCACTGTAGATCTTCCAGAAAATTTCCTCCCTTCTCAAGACCGTGAAAATTCTACTTTGCTTCACTCTAATAATCCAATCTATTCATACGAGCAAACAAATTATCAGCTCAATGATGGCCTTTCAGCTCCATTTATGTATAGTTTTCCAGATGTTCCTATTGCGTCTTCAGGTATGGCTGGAAATGTTAGTAGAATTGCTTGCTCTATGACAGCTACTTTACCTGCAACAGAAAGCCCTGCAGTTTGTGTTGCATCCTCTCTGGATAGAAATTGCGATTGGAATGTTAGCGAGTATCAGCTTGTTTCAGATAATGATTTGTTCGATGGCACGGAATTGAATCTTATCCCAATAATTTCAAGGCAAGCGTGCTGTGATGAAATTGCATTGCCAGTTGTTAGCAATGGTTGCACAGATTTTATATCAGAATTCGAAATGAGCTCAGTTGCAGGTTCTGGTAAAGGGTTGCTTTCATATTCTAGCAGTTTTGAACAGCTATTGGATGCTGTTGTTGCTGGGAATGCTAATGTCTCTGCTGGCTGTAATTCTGTAGCTATAGAGAAGACAATGCAAGGACCTCTATCGGATGCACAGTCAAATTCAAATGTTTACACATGGATTGATGATACTGGTAGTGTCAATGCTGAAGGTTCTGCACTTCATCAGCCCAAGAAACTTGAGGAATACACCAAAGTGGTTAGAAAAAGAGCCAGACCCGGGGAAAGTACTCGTCCAAGGCCTAAAGATCGTCAACAAATACAAGATCGTGTAAAAGAGCTGAGAGAAATTGTTCCTAATGGTGCAAAGGTGCTTTCAATCAATTTCTCGTAGATATATTACTTTAAACACGCTTTCGTGTGATTAACTTGCGCTTTACTTGGACATAAACAGTGTAGTATTGATTCTTTGTTGGACCGTACAATCAAGCATATGCTCTTCTTGCAAAGCGTAACGAAGTACATAGACAAGCTCAAACAAGCAGATGAGCCCAAGGTATGACCTCTCTCTCTCTATGTATGTGTGTTAGTTTTAATCTTCGTTTGGAATGGCTTTTTTGATGCTTTATAAAGCTGCTTTTTAGTACAAAAATTCAAATTTTTATTCTAGAAAGCAGTTTTAAGAAGCAGTAAAAAAGCCGTCACAAACGAAACTTTAGTCAGCTCATGTTTAATCAAGTCATTTAACACTTACATAACCTTTTTTTGATTATGGAGTTAATTAGAGAAAAGAGTGGGGTTGTCCTAAAAGATAATACAAATGGAGTAGGAGGTGCTACTTGGGCCTATGAAGTAGCTGGGCAAACCATGGCATGTCCAATATTGGTTGAAGATGCTTATCCTTTAGGACAGATGCTTGTTGAGGTAAAACACAGCTCATTTCTTCTTTAATTTGCTTCTGCCCCCTTCATATCCAATCTTAGAAGTTCCTCATCGGTCACAGATGCTCTGTGAAGAGAGAGGATTCTTTCTTGAGATAGCAGATGTTGTTCGTGGATTTGGGTTAACCATCTTGAAGGGAGATATGGAGATACGTGAGAGGAAGGTCTGGGCAAGATTTCTTGTGGAGGTAATCGATCAAATTCTGTGAAGTTTTCAGTTTTCACTAAGGGTGTCAATATTTGACACAATCCGAAAATCCGACTTGAACCTTATCCAAAAATTTTAGGTTAGTGTCGACCCGAACCTGAAATGGGTTGGGTTCGGGTTCAACAATTCGACCCATTCAAAAAATCGGGTCGGGTTCGGGTTGACCCTTTGATCCAAAATTGACCTGAAACTGACTCGACAACTCGAGATTGACCTATTTTTTACCTGAAAAGCGGAGATTGATCCATTTTTGGACCCGAAAACTAGCATTTTTTTGTTGGCACCGGGTCATTCGGATCGTGTCGGGTTGACCCGGACCTGAAGTAGGTCGGGTTTGGGTCCAGAAAACCTAACCGTTTGCAAAAACGGGTCGGTTCAGGTTGACCCGATTAGCGTTGGATCAGTTTTCGACCCAAACCCGACCCTTAATCCGAAATTGACACCCCTAATTTTCACCAAATTGGATCTATCTTCCGAAAGCAGAAAGATGATCTCACTTCTTATGCAGGCAAACCGAGATGTCACTAGAATGGATATATTTCTTTCTCTGGTACAGTTTCTGCAACAAGCAAGTAGCTTTCAAGGCAACGAATTGCATAATAGAGCCATCTCAACTGGACTTAATTCATTGACTGCTTGCCAATGACAGGTAACATGCCAACCACTGCAATTAATTGCCCCATTGATGAAGCTTGCAGAGTTGATGTTTAGTGATTCTTTCTATTAAGTATAAGTATGATCATAGTGTGATCTTCTTGTGAAGAGCTTACTCTTTCTTGCTGATTAAGGAATCGTTTGGGATGGTTTTCTTACTGCTTCTTGAAGCAGCTTTTTATTTTAGTATAAAAATTTAAATTTTTATATTAAAAAGTTGCTTTAAGAAGCAGTAAAAAAGTCATCCCAAATGAAGCCAAAGTTATCAAAAGAAGATTTAGGACTGTAATGCAAGGGCTTTAACCAGGGAAAGTTTGACTGCTTAAGCTTAAATTAAGGATATCGGCGATAACTTCAGATATCTTAACCAAGTAAATTAGTTGGCATCCACAATCTTTAGTTGGAAAATGTGTTGATAAGTTGGTTGTTAGGATAGGCAGATTTAGGCAGTGTCTTTGTCTATAACAATGCATAGCATGGGTGGTTGTATGTAAGCTGAGTAGGCCTTCGAGTTGTTGAGTATGTAATTGGAGGGCTCCTCCACAGGTTGCTCATCCACTAATGTAGAGCACATTCAATGCTGTAACAGAGTTCAAGATAATTAACAATTATCTCATACTTCTATCTATTCATTTATTTTAGTCTTTTGAAAGTTCAGTTGTTTCTCTTGGGTCGCAAAAACATTCCCATAGTCATGCCAAATTTTATTGAACTGTTCAAGCAAAAGTTGAAGTTCTATTAAATTTGAAAAAATGATCAAAATGTTCTGTCAATTCTTGGTGAGGAGTTAAAATAATCCCAATTTTTTTGAGCCAATTTGGTCTCTCAACTCCTTAAAAATTGGACTTTTTTATCCTAACATCAAAATTTGAGGTTTTTGTGGCTTTAGTTAATTTGCAAAAATAACTACAAGGAAACTTGATAGGGAAAGCTAAGAGGCATGGTGCAATGTTGAACTTCAAGAAGCTTTAGAAAAAGTTAATTATCAATAAATTTCAGAAGGGTTTGAACCATACTTACTGCCACCAGAGACTCAATATTCATAACATTGACGAGATGAAGCCATTTGCTGGTTTCAAAGATCAAGCTCCTTGACTACGACCAGGCAATTTCAAATTGTTTCAATTGCTTAGTTCTTTTTGTGGTTGGCCCTTCAGAGTAATTATCTTTCGTTCATTATCCCCCTCTCCAAGTCTGGATTTTATAATTTTGCGGTATCGCTCCATCAACCTGTCCATGAATGAAACATAAAGGGTATTAATAGGGAGTTAAGATGCTCTTGAAATAATTTAAGCTCAAATATAACATGATATAAGATATGGTACAAGCCAAAGGCATTTGTAAGGCGCTCGCCTTGATGGTACAAGTCAATAATCAAAGAAAATATTATAAATCTAATACTTTTTTTAAAAAAATTATCTTTAAATATTAACATTCACAACACATTCACAAGAAGAGGAGAGAGAGAGAGAGAGAGAGAGAGAGAGAGAGAGAGAGAGAGAGAGAGAGAGAGAGAAGAATAAGACAATTGAAAAGATTAAATTTAAAAAAAAAATAATCCAAGTAAAAGAAAAGTTACCATGATTTCACTTTTCAATTTAAGCATTTTATCCTTCAACTCTTGGGCCTCTACATCCATGCTCATGCTATTGTATGCTTTTATCATTGTGGCAAAGGTGATATAATCAGGCTTACATTTATTTTCCTTCATGAGCAAGAACATTTCTTTCATTATATCTATATCTCCAGCTTGCCCATATGCATTGATTACACTGTTAAAGAAAGGAGTATCCAGAACAACATCAGTGTTTTTTATCTCTCTAATGAGGAAAGGAACCTTCTCTACAAGCTCTGCTTTGACGTATCCACTAACAAGCGAACAGTAAGTAATGGAGTTTGGTTTGATTCCTTGAGTTTTCATTAACCTGAAATAATACTCCATCTTATCAACTTTTCCCGCTTTCCCAAAACATTCAATCAATGTATTGAATGTAACTAAGTCGGGAGAAAAATACCTTTTCTTCATAAAGTTCATAATTTTGTTCATTTTCTCATACTTTCCCGTCTTACCATATGAATTAATTAAAATATTGAATGTAGTCTGATCAGGGTCAATGCCCATGTGTTGAAACTCAATGTACCACTTTTCCATTTCACTTATCCTTCTACTATCTCCATACGCAGATATTATAGAGTTCAGTGTGAATATATCAGGTACACAGCTTCCACATTCAAGCATCAAAGTGATAGAATTTTCCATTTCTTCAAGTAAGCCAGCTTTGCCATACCCATCTATTATTGTATTATAAGTGACTACTGTACATTGTATGCCCAAGTAAGACATTTCAGCAAGCAGTGAAGGAATCAGATCAAATCTTTGCAGTTTAGTGCAACACCCAATGAGGATGGTGTAAGTGAAGGCATCTGGTTTGCAATCTGAGATAGTTTTCATTTCATCAATGGTACTTATTGCCTCATCCAATAAACCAGAATGGCCAAATGCAGCTACTAGTGATGTGTAAACATCTAATGTTGGGTTGAAACCTTCAGAGAGCATGGTTGTGAAGAGTGAGGAGGCTTGCTCTGGCTGCCTGCACTTCCCTAGCATCATTAATAGCCTTGCATAAGTTTGGCCTTTTGGACGATACCAGTGTTGTTTGCGAAGTAAAGCAAAAATCTGAAAGAAAAATATCAAAATCAAAATGTTGACATGTGTACTTTGGTGGAGCTATATGAGTAGAGCTTTAGGATTTATCATTTTAGGATAATTTCACACAATGGATTCATTTTAGAAGATGTTTGGCAAATAGGTAAACTGCAATTTTACTTTTAGACCATCTCCAACCGAAAATCTCATTTTTCACTCCAAAATACCGTGAAACTATAAAAATTCCGTGATTCATCTCCAATGGAACTCCATTTTGCCCCCTTTTGCAAAGGTAACAATCTTTCTTTCTTTCGTGCGTTTCTTCGGCAAGTTCGGTAGAGATAGAAAAATAGCGGAGGCGAACAGTGCAACGCCAATATTGGCGTCCCACTGTTCACTTGCAACCAAATAGCAAAAGTTTTACCGTTCAGCTGGAGCTCGCGAGCGACGTCATTCAACTGTTTGGAGTTCGGTTGGAGATGCCCTTACATTCATATTGGTATTGCAGAAGATCTATCAAGAACTTCATTAAACAATATCCATTGTATTCATCTTCCTGCAAATATACACAACTACTGAAAAAATATGCAGAATCACTCAGAGGAGACAACCCAGTTTTGTAGGAGTATAGATTATTTGGTATGTCTGTTCTGTATCTGGGCTGTGTAGAAACGGGAAAAAGATTGGTTCTGGGTGTCTCTGATACAATGTTGTACTCAACTAATGCTAATTGTATGTCTGAAATAGTTTCATCAGCTAAATTTGACTGATGATGGTTGCCTAATTGCTCCACTGATAGGGATTTCGCTCTCTTTTGAGAAATTAGAGATTCAAATCATATAATTTTAGATTTTCTACTCAATATTGTTAGAAAAATAACTGATGATAACATAGTCAAATATTTATAGGAACGTGCATTCAACCAAAATGGAAAAGATTGAGAAAATGCAGCCGAAAGAAAAAGAGCATTTCATGGCAAATTATTAGGTGTGGACATCAGACGTCTGAAAGAACTGTCCATCTACTTTAAAAGTCAAGAAGCAGTTGCTATAGTAACTGTGCTTTCACTATAGATAAAGAAAAAACCGGACGGTTCTCTCAGTATGGTATCCGCACCTAGAAAATTTTAGTATTTCGTAAAGAAGAATAACAACTGAATTTTCCAACTCTTTGATTTTTTAGCAATCACACTCAATAATTCAAAAAAAAAAAAAAAAAACAAAGAACTTTAACCTCAACTCCTTGGAACCTAATTCAAGCAACCAAGATTAACTGCCTCTGCATAAAGCTTTATAGCTTCCAAACTAGCAATCTCCAAGGCAACAATCTAATCCGAAGAGAGGACATAGAAGGGCATTCGAAAGGAAAAAAAAAAAAAAAACTTTTGCGTTAAAAAATGAGGGAAAAGGGGAAAAAAGAATGACCTTGAGGGCGGATTCCCATCGATTACTGGCGATGGAGTCGTCGAGCGCCTCAAGAACTGCCCTAGGCCAGAGGTTATTAAACTTGGACGACCCTGCTTTCCTCTCAATGCCTATGACTGCCGCTTCCGTCCTCAAAATTTTGGATAGTTCCCCCTTCGATGTCTTCAAGGGTCCTTCAAAATCGGAGCTTTTCTTTGCCGAGAAAACAGGAAGCGAACGTCTTCTTTCCCCTGGAGGATCAAAGGGAGAAGAAATGGACCATGAGGAAGGGGTGATAGAATGGAGTTCCATTAAAGCGAGGTGGAGACGACTGGAAGAGAACGCCTGAGGCAGGAAAGCTGAGTGGCCAGGGATAAGAAGTTGCACGCTTTCTGCGGCGACCGTCGGTCCATTATTGCGTTATCTCCTGAATTCTATTATGATATGTTATGATTATTTGTTATATCTATTGAATTGTAATTTATTGTGTTATGAATTTTTATTATATATGATACGTCATTTCAAAATTATCTTGATCGGACACGAATCTCGAGGCAAAAGATAGTTGGAAACTTCAAAAATTAATTTCGGGAGCATATGAACTCCGATTTCAGCGAGCTTACAGTCAAATTGAGCGTCTCAGAAATACGAACCCAACGACACCAAGATCAGCCCAATCCGAGCCCAAATGAGTCCGAATCAAGGGTTCAAAGCGCTGTTGGAAGGTTCAAACCGCAATTTGAGTTACCAAACGGTCTCCGATTTTGATGAGCTTATACTCGAATCGAACGGCTCGACGAGACGAATCCAACGAGCCTAAGATCATCAAATTCCGACTTCATTACGGCCTTCAAATGTCCAACGAACGGTGCATGATCAAAGGATTCGATATCGACCGTCCATTCAAACCACTCCCTGTTCGCCCTTGATCTCACGCCTATTTACGGGCTATGCCACTCCAGAAAAATTATAAATAGAGCCCTCATTCTACACCAAGGGGGCTCAAGTGAAGAGAGAGAAGAAGAAGAGAAGGAGAAGGAGAAAGGGGAATAGGAGATTCCTCACCTCCTCGACCACCGTCGCCGGAGTTTTTCCTGCCGCCTGAAGACGTCGGAGCTCTGCCGGATTTTCAGGAAACGCAGGGAATTCGCAGGATTTTGTGAATTTCGTGGAAGAAACAAGTTGTATTTGGATTATCCCGACTTGTGGGACGAAATCCGTCATTTGTAATCTACGAAAACACTAGTGAAAATTTGCAACTGGGCGAGGCCCCGTGGTTTTTTCCATTTTTGGGTTTTCCACGTAAAAACTCTTGGTGTGTAATATCTCGTTTCCTTACTGTTCCTCTCTGAGTTGGATTTTCCTCCCAGAATCGGCCAGGACGAAATTTGGATCGTCCAGGCCGATCAGTGCATTGAACAGCTGATTTCTGAAGTGCTTTCTGGAATGATTTCTGGATGAAATCGTCCAGGCCGATCGAGGTATCGTCCCGGGACGATTAGTGGATGGCACAAGTCAGTGAGTAGGGGTTTTTATCGCCTATGAACAGTATTAATCGTCCTGAAAAATCGTCCCAGGACGATAGGAATTTGGTCTGATCGTCCAGGACGATCGAGACGATCGGCCGGGCCGATATGAGCATTACTTAAGGAAATGAGCTCGTTTTGAGGAGAGAGAAAATCAAAATTTAAAATCAGATATTTTGTAGAGAGAGAAAGAGAAAGGAAGAAAAGAGAAAAGTTGATTTTCGGAGACCGCGGAGCGCTTTTCGTCCGACGCTGCTGTTGGGAAAAGTGAGGATCTCGTGGTAAGGACTCCGAACCCTGTTTCTGTTTTCAGAGATTTTGTGTTTTGACTGAGATATGATCTGTTTTGTGTTTTCGTAGTCGACTTTTCGACATGGTTTTGATTTGACACAACTTCCACCGCACAACTTCTGATATGTTATAGATATGATTATTGTACACGATTTGACTGTATTTTACGAAGATTTTACCGGTCGGAATTGATTCTACGAGATTTTAATCGAATTCTACGTGATTTTAATCGAATAGAATAATATCAGGACCTGATTTGATTTGGATTTTGTAGATCGATAGTCTTGTATTGACGCTATTGATATTCTATTGTAATTTGGAAAGATTTGGAAACTGTGTCTTTTTGCAGGATTTTTGTGTAAATTTGACCGACTGCCGTTATGCTGCCCGATTTTCGTACGATTCCTGAATTGTCTGAGATTGATAGATTGAACTGATATGCATTGATTATAGATATGATTACTTTAATATCGACTATTGAATTGCTTATTGATTGAATTGACTATTGATACTGATCGCAAGTGGAACCTGGTTGAACATTGGTAGAAGATTGATTGATACCTGTACAGGATGGTGGGCCGACGAGCTTTCCTTTAAACCATTGATCATTGATATAACGATTGGGAGTTATAAGGAGTTTATTAATATGCCGACGGGCAATAGAGTGACGACTCTTCTTGATTGAACCAATGTATTATCTACAACAGCAATATGGATTCTACAACAGCAACATAGCCAGTAGATTGTACTTGTTCAGTATATAGCATTGAATTGCATGTTTACTGTATTGCTTTATAGATTCATTGATTTATAGATTCCTGCTTTATCGACTTTGATTGGATTTACTAGATCGTACGATTTCATTGATTTCACTGATTGATTTCTGTG
The DNA here is from genome assembly GCA_016618105.1 of Dendrobium huoshanense. NCBI lineage: Eukaryota > Viridiplantae > Streptophyta > Magnoliopsida > Asparagales > Orchidaceae > Dendrobium > Dendrobium huoshanense. The sequence goes on from CM028347.1 coordinate 95,846,827, forward strand.
CATCGACATTGAGCATTGATATAGAAATGGATGGATATAGATATTGCATTGATAGCATGGACATCGACTACTGCTTATAGATTCATCGTATTGCTGCCTATAGACTTATAGATTCACTGTCGCTACTGTTCTTCACTGTATTGACTGTTTTATAGATTCATTGTTTCGTATCGCCTTTCTCGATTGATTTCAATTGAATAGATCGTATTGATTTGATAGCATCGATTTGATTGACGACGTTGATTGATTTAGTTGATTATCGAATTGCCTGCCGCTGCATTGATTGGTTTTATTGACTATTGATTTCCGCTGCATAGACTTATTGACCATTGATTGATTCAGATTGATAGATTGACATGCATATTGATCGCATTGCCGTGCTCTGATTTCAGTTATAGGTATTAGGTGACCTGCTGGGCTTTGTAAAGCTCATTATATGTGGTTGATATTTTCAGGTCAGGGCTCGGGAGCAGGAGATAGGATTTGATCCAGATCTGCAGGTTTTTAGTTCTTTTGATAGATAGTTGATTCTTTTGTACTCAGGACAGGATAGTTTCCTTTCTTGTATTGATAGTGTAGTTCCTGAGTATTGTATATGATGTTTTGTGATATGAATCGACAGTTATATTGAAGTTTAAAATCTTATAGATGTTTGATAGATTGCTTACTGAAGGATTTATAGATAACTCTGGTAAATTGTTGCGAATTGATCGACATTCTTTCCAAGTTAGATCTTGGGGCGTGACAAGTTTGGTATCAGAGCAATGTTATTGGAAGAATGGATTGTCACCAGAGTTGTAGGATTGGATTGAGAGATTGGGTAGATTGGGTAGCTTTAAGAGCTTCATTGGCATACATCATTGCATGTGTGTATCATTCGTTTTGAATTGTGCAGGTGAAAAGATATGGATCCTCCGGCAGAATCCAGTGTACCAAATGAGCAACACAGCGCATCTCCAGTACCGTCAGAGAGTATGATGCAGTTAGCTACTGCGATTGCACATGTTATGGGGGATGCTCAGAGAAAGATGAGTGGGAGCAAAGAGGAAGAAGTTGATAGACACTTACAGATGTTTCATAAGCTGAAGCCTCCGTTGTTCAAAGGGGCTGTAGGACCACAGGCTGCTGAGGATTGGATAATGAGGATAGAGAAGATTTTTGATAGCATGCAGTGTCCGGGGAACAGGAAAGTACCATTGGCAGTATTCATGTTGGAAAGCGAGGCAGAGAGATGGTGGATTGGACAGCAGAGAGAGAAATTTCAGGGGAAGACCAATGCTGAGATCACCTGGGATGAGTTCACTACAGTATTCAGGATGTGGTTTGTACCACCGTCAGCTCAGCGACAGATGCAGGAAGCATTCATGAGATTGGAGCAAGGCCGCAAGTCAGTGATGCAGTACGAGTCCGAGTTTACTGCACTTGCGAGGTACGCTGCTCACTTGATTCCTACCTCTGAAGACAAATGTTATAGATTTGTGCACGGATTGAATAGAGAGCTGAGGCAACCACTTGTACCTTTCCGGATCCATGAGTTTTCTGAGCTAGTGGAGCGGGCTCGACTGATAGAGATTGATTTGGCGACACCGGTATCGAGGTACGAGGATACCAGGAGGAGGAGAGATGACGTACGACGAGATGATTCCAGAGATAGAGAGAAGAGAAGCAGGTATGAGGGTTCGAAGGGATCTGCATCGGGATCTGCGTCACGATCTGCATCGATAGTATCGTCTGGTGGTTCTGGCACGTGCATTCATTGTGGTAGACGACACGCAGGTCAGTGTTACCTATTGACGGGACAGTGTTTTCATTGTGGACAACAAGGACACAGAGCAGCAGATTGTCCTCAGAAAGGACTGGGTGGAAGGACTGGTTCTGGTACGGGTACAGGACAACAGAGGACTGTTGCCTCGAGGGCCTACAGTGAGAGATCAGGGAACCGGATGGATGATAGGACTGTCAGAGATCAGAGGGAGACAGTTGCGCCACGACCTTCTGCACTTCCTCCAGTGGTGCCACGCATCTACAGTCTACAGAGTTTACAGCATCAGGATCAGCAACGACCAGAAGATTCTACTGGTAAGATTGATTTGGCTAACCGATTGATATTGACATATGAACATTGCATATTGACATTGGATTGATTGCATTGTGTGTTCTGTATGGATTTCGACGAGTTTTGTTTTGGATTTGGATTTTGATCGATTTGGTTTGCTTCGTGTTTTGCTTCGTACCTTTAGGGAAATGTCGGGACGACATTTTTCTAAGGTGGGGAGATTGTAATATCTCGTTTCCTTACTGTTCCTCTCTGAGTTGGATTTTCCTCCCAGAATCGGCCAGGACGAAATTTGGATCGTCCAGGCCGATCAGTGCATTGAACAGCTGATTTCTGAAGTGCTTTCTGGAATGATTTCTGGATGAAATCGTCCAGGCCGATCGAGGTATCGTCCCGGAACGATTAGTGGATGGCACAAGTCAGTGAGTAGGGGTTTTTATCGCCTATGAACAGTATTAATCGTCCTGAAAAATCGTCCCAGGACGATAGGAATTTGGTCTGATCGTCCAGGACGATCGAGACGATCGGCCGGGCCGATATGAGCATTACTTAAGGAAATGAGCTCGTTTTGAGGAGAGAGAAAATCAAAATTTAAAATCAGATATTTTGTAGAGAGAGAAAGAGAAAGGAAGAAAAGAGAAAAGTTGATTTTCGGAGACCGCGGAGCGCTTTTCGTCCGACGCTGCTGTTGGGAAAAGTGAGGATCTCGTGGTAAGGACTCCGAACCCTGTTTCTGTTTTCAGAGATTTTGTGTTTTGACCAAGATATGATCTGTTTTGTGTTTTCGTAGTCGACTTTTCGACATGGTTTTGATTTGACACAACTTCCACCGCACAACTTATGATATGTTATAGATATGATTATTGTACACGATTTGACTGTATTTTACGAAGATTTTACCGGTCGGAATTGATTCTACGAGATTTTAATCGAATTCTACGTGATTTTAATCGAATAGAATAATATCAGGACCTGATTTGATTTGGATTTTGTAGATCGATAGTCTTGTATTGACGCTATTGATATTCTATTGTAATTTGGAAAGATTTGAAAACTGTGTCTTTTTGCAGGATTTTTGTGTAAATTTGACCGACTGCCGTTATGCTGCCCGATTTTCGTACGATTCCTGAATTGTCTGAGATTGATAGATTGAACTGATATGCATTGATTATAGATATGATTGCTTTAATATCGACTATTGAATTGCTTATTGATTGAATTGACTATTGATACTGATCGCAAGTGGAACCTGGTTGAACATTGGTAGAAGATTGATTGATACCTGTACAGGATGGTGGGCCGACGAGCTTTCCTTTAAACCATTGATCATTGATATAACGATTGGGAGTTATAAGGAGTTTATTAATATGCCGACGGGCAATAGAGTGACGACTCTTCTTGATTGAACCAATGTATTATCTACAACAGCAATATGGATTCTACAACAGCAACATAGCCAGTAGATTGTACTTGTTCAGTATATAGCATTGAATTGCATGTTTACTGTATTGCTTTATAGATTCATTGATTTATAGATTCCTGCTTTATCGACTTTGATTGGATTTACTAGATCGTACGATTTCATTGATTTCACTGATTGATTTCTGTGCATCGACATTGAGCATTGATATAGAAATGGATGGATATAGATATTGCATTGATAGCATGGACATCGACTACTGCTTATAGATTCATCGTATTGCTGCCTATAGACTTATAGATTCACTGTCGCTACTGTTCTTCACTGTATTGACTGTTTTATAGATTCATTGTTTCGTATCGCCTTTCTCGATTGATTTCAATTGAATAGATCGTATTGATTTGATAGCATCGATTTGATTGACGACGTTGATTGATTTAGTTGATTATCGAATTGCCTGCCGCTGCATTGATTGGTTTTATTGACTATTGATTTCCGCTGCATAGACTTATTGACCATTGATTGATTCAGATTGATAGATTGACATGCATATTGATCGCATTGCCGTGCTCTGATTTCAGTTATAGGTATTAGGTGACCTGCTGGGCTTTGTAAAGCTCATTATATGTGGTTGATATTTTCAGGTCAGGGCTCGGGAGCAGGAGATAGGATTTGATCCAGATCTGCAGGTTTTTAGTTCTTTTGATAGATAGTTGATTCTTTTGTACTCAGGACAGGATAGTTTCCTTTCTTGTATTGATAGTGTAGTTCCTGAGTATTGTATATGATGTTTTGTGATATGAATCGACAGTTATATTGAAGTTTAAAATCTTATAGATGTTTGATAGATTGCTTACTGAAGGATTTATAGATAACTCTGGTAAATTGTTGCGAATTGATCGACATTCTTTCCAAGTTAGATCTTGGGGCGTGACATGGTGTTCACTCCTTCTTTATGTTTGTGTGTTACTTACGTGCAACGCTCGGACGCGAATTTACAAACTCTACCTCCGCGTATTTTCTAACACGCAACAGTTTGGCACCGTCTGTGGGAACAACTATCCCACTACTTCGAGTACTGCTACGATGGTGAATAGGCGTAGCAGTCGTTTGGTTGGAGCTTCTCGCTCCAACTCTCGTCAGTCCAGAAACTCGTCTATTAACCATAGACGACCAATCTCAGTATCTTTGCACCCCGGGGGGCAAAATGCTGCCGGTGAAAGGACCTCAGGGCTTTCTTTGGAAGAAAGGATTCAGAAGATGAAAGAAGCTCAGAACGAGATTCTCCAACTCCTACGAGATGATCGACAACCGACGTTGGAGGAGATCCTTCCCCCTCGAGATCCACCAAGGGTTGAAGATATTCAATTCGAGCGTCGTCAAGAAGAAATTCGTCTTCCTCCACATCCTCAATCACAACAGGAAGATGAACTTGCCGATACAGCGAGTTCAACACATCGTCGCATTTTTTCGGATCTCCCCGAAGGCTCTCCCCAACCACACATTGTGGGACTCCCTCACAATGTCCTACGTCGCGAGCTGCGAAGATTGGTACGGGAAGAGTTCCCCCGAGGAGATGTGAGGCATGCTCTCCGACAGAAGAATTTTCAGGAGTCATCACCTCTAACTGAAGCCATTCTTCAGCACCCTATTCCGGTCGGATTCAAAGTGCCAAACGTTGAGTCCTACGACGGGACGACCGACCCGTATGAGCATATTGACTACTATAGAACCATCATGCATATTCAACGAGCATCAGACGCGCTTCTCTGCCAGGTCTTTCCCGCCACCCTTAAAGGACAGGCCCGAACATGGTTCTACTCGCTTTCACCTGGAACAATCCCCTCTTTTGTCAAATTGGCCAAAGCATTCGTCGAACAATTTGTGGCCAATCAAAGAATTGCTAAGGATTCTTCCCACCTCTCCGGGATCCGCCAAAATGAGGGAGAATCGTTGAAGGAGTATTTTCAACGATTTTCCACTTAAGCACGACAAATTTCAGGAGTAGACACTGAATTACTCAGAGGGGTCTTTCTTGGAGGTCTTCGTCCTGACCCCTTCTATTCGTCCCTTATGCGAGACACCGTCCATTCATACGCTGACTTGATCCATCGCGTGGAGGCACAAATCTCTGCGGATGAAGCTATAAATGCCCACAGGAAACAGTTTGAGCAAATCAGTGGGAAGCGCAAAGGTGCACCTTGGATGTATAATTCTTTCTCACAGCAGAAAAAACATGGGAAGAATAATCTATCTCATAGGTCTCCGTCACCACGACAGGAGAAGGAGTACACCCCACTCAATACATGTAATATCAAGATCTGCTCCAGGATCGTCCAGGACGATCTGGGTTCTTTACTGTTGTTTTATCCTTGGCTCTACCCTTGTCGAAGAGTAAGGTCAGGAGAAGACCCTACTACCAGTTCACAATTTTGGTGATTCAGGACTTGTGCACTGCTGCTTCTTTTTCTTCTTTCCTAGGCTCTGCCCCCACTATGGGGCAAGGCCAGGAGAAGAATCTCCTTCTTTTTCCACTATATTTCTGACATTCTTTCACTCATGATTTTCACTCTACTTTTTTTTGTGGCTTAGTCGGTCAACGCCAACACGAGCGGTTCACTAGTTGTTCACCACTCCTGTTGGGGGTCCGTTTGTTGACCTCGATTTTGTCCAGAATCGGGCTTGGAGAGTTGACTTGATCAAATTGACCAAATCAGACCCCAAGACTCCCTCCCACGGGTTCAGTGAGTCGAGTCGAGTCTGTTACACCCTGACTTGGACCCTGGGTCAACTCAGTTGACCAAGTCAACTGGGGTTGACCATTTAACCCCTTTTGGCCTCAAATCGAATTCAAATCAATTCAAACTCATTCATGGCTTGATTCCATTCACCCTTGGACCTAATTGACTAGGTTGACCAAGTCAACACTTGTCTTGGTCAACCCAAGTCATAATAGGTCAAATATGACCTATTAAGGTCAATTTAAAGCCTAATTTAATGGAATTAAAGCCTATGAGCATTTTAGAATTCAAACCACGGCCAAATATGATGGATTTCCCTCCTACTTACCTAGAGATTCGATCCCAACCGTTGGTGCATTGATTAGAGCTTTAAATAGGGAAAAATTAGGTTTAGGAGAGGATCTTTTTGCTCTTTCTCTCTCTCAAGACGATCTCAGGGCTTGAGATTTTCTGTGAGAGTTCCCACACCCTTCCTCCACCTTCCCCCATCGAATCCCGACGGTCAAAGCTCGCCGGCGGCGAAATCCCGGCGACCCGAAGGCTTGGACGGTCAAGGCTTCGATCCCATCAATCCAGAGCTCGTTTGATCGTGGTTTCAACTAGGAAAACTTACGAGGACAGTCTACAAGCTCAACCGTATCAAAATCTCGGAGATCCCACGGTGAAAATCTCTTAAAACCCTTAGAATAGTCCACAATCCTTAGGGTTAAATAAGTATTTAATTAGTTGTTTGAATAAGAAATAAACACATCCCCATCGTTGCTCTTCATGCTTAGACCCTAGGTTTAAAATTTCACGAAATTTGGTGAAGTATCGAGCGAGAACGAGCCAAAAAACGGGATTAGGGTTCGGGTTCGTCCGTCTGTGCCGTTGGAGCGATCTCGACCGTTGATCCTGTGATCGACGGTCTCGATCGCGCGGTTTCAGCGGTCAAGGCTGACCGCGGGAGCTGTCCGCCGGTTTCACTCGCCACGTGGCGCCATCAGGACGGCCCATCCAAACCGCGGAAGATCGGACGGCCCGTCGACCGCGCTGACGTGGATAAGTGACCGCGTTACGCGGGCTGTGATTGTGGTATGATTGCCGCAATCATTGGCTGGCGGCGCAATCATTGCGTCGCCGCCAATGATTGGCCGCGGACCGCGGATCGAATCCGGGTCCGCCACGTGGCAATCCGAGAGCCGCCAGCCGCCAAATCCGATTTTAAATGATTTTAAACTATTTTAAACCTATTTTAATTTCAAAAATTCGCCAAAAATCCGTTTTTCGTCCGATTTTTGCGTGCAATACCTCGTTTTGCTCGTATTTTTATTCTCTACACTAGAAAAAATTTTTTTTATAAAAATAATGTATGTATTTTTAATTATTATAAAAATAGTAAAAAGTGATATTTTAAAAATATTATTTTGATTATTTTATTAATATTATATTATAATATTATTATTTTAATTATAATATGAATAATTATATTATGTTAAATCACTCTTTGTTACCTTTTTTTTTATTGTTATTATTACATTACTATATATATATATATATATTCTAATCATTAAATATTATTTTTTTAACTATTATAATTAATTAAATTATTTAAATATCATTAATAATTAAAATATTACTATTATTATTTTTTTAAATTATTTTAGGTTTTATAACTATTAAGGTATTACTTTATACTATTTTAAATAATTATTGTTAAATAGTATTTATTTTAAATTATTTTTAAGCTATCTATTGCATTTAATCTCCCAAAATTCGTAACTTTCTCGTTTTTAACCCGATTTTAACGCACAATGTCTCGTTTTGAACGTATTTAGATTCTGCACATTCTGGAACTAGTATTACTTGAAATTTTTGGGTCTGTGTGCAACTGTTTTCAAAACAGCCAGCTGTACTATTTTAAAATTATTTAATTATTGTCTTTGAACTTCGAAGTCGCGTAACTTTCTCATTTTTAGTCGGATTTTTGTGCACAGCACCTTGTTTTGGGTGTATCTGAAATTCTGTACAGTTTGAAATCAGTTTTGGGTGAAAATTCTGTTTAGAATTTTTGATATGTCTAAAACAGTAAAACAACACTATTTAAAAATATTATTTTATTGTGTTTAAACTTCGAAAAACCATATCTTCGTCGTTTTAGGTTGGATTTCGATGCGCGACCCCTCGTTCTTTTCAGCAAGACGAGCTTTATGTTTTGGAACCATTTCCAGCCTCTGATTTTGGCTGTCTTGACAGTTTTCTGTTTCACCCTATGATTTGATTATTTTAATATTATTTAAATTAACTATTATACCAATTATTTTTAAACTAAAAATTACTTTCAAATCGTTGCGAGTTTCGATTGGGTGTTCAGCGGGTCTCCCATACACCTATTTATTATAATTTGACTTATTTTTAATTATCTTAATTTCCAAAATTTATATACATATATTTAAGTACTTTAAAACTATTTTGAAACTATTTATATATTAAATCTCTTAATTCCGGGAGACCCGCTATTGTATGAAATTTTAGACATGGATCTTATGTGTGAAGAGCAATCATGGGGGAGTGGGTTAGTGAATGGTTGAGTCCCAATCATTCACTAATCCTTTCTTTAGGCGTCTTTTCCTTTTTTTATTTTTCGTAGATTGCATGTATAGGATTGCACCACCACCACTTAGTTTAGGCTCTCCTAGATCTAAGGACATGGCGTGTTTATTTTATTTATGTTTTCCCCTTGCATTTATTATCCCAAGGGTTAGTGTAAACATCACTTTAAACTCCTACAACGTAGTGACGTCCTAAGGACAAAAATTAAGGACCTGTCTAGCGAACTTAGAAGTTTTCTAGGAGCTAGGATAGATCCTAGAACGACATGAAAACCTCAACACTTAAACCTAGTGACATCATAAGCCTTTCATAATTTTCTGGAAATTTTTAGGAGCTTTTAGAGCCCTTAATTAACTAACCCTAATTAACTGGTTAAATAAGGCCCCGAGACCTTCCGAAAAATGCAATAATTACATATTAGGTCAGAAAATTTCCTATAATACCTTGAATTGACCAGAATATGACCCTTGACCTTAGATAAATAGGGCTCCCTAGTTTGACTTCAGGTTGACCCCTAATTTGACCATAGGTAGAAATTACCGTTTTGCCCCTAATAAATCATTAAAATTTATTAAAAATTCCAAATTTTCTCCAAACACTTGGGAACACTTTCTTAGGTCATCCCTGATCTTTGGGAGTGATTCCAACCAGTTTGGAGCTTGTTTGGAGCAAAACAATAAAAAAGGCCCTTTGTTAGGAAATTTAGAAAATTCCCTTAAATACCCGATCTTTAGAAATCCATAACTAATTGTAGAAAATTCCAAATTAGGCAAACTCACTTGCATTAGACTCCAATTAGGGCCTAGTATTTATTGAAAATATTAGGTTTCCAGAAATTGGCCTAGATTAGAAAGTCAACTTTTTGGTCAAGTGTAGTTCATTCAGGGCCCGAAACTTAGAAAATTCATAACTTTGGATAGGAAACTCCGATTCCAGCCTACTACCTGTCTAACTACTCGTATTAAGGTCTAGTATTTTTCTAAGATGATAGGAGATCCAGACTTAGCCTTTTTACCATAGTGACCTTTTTGGACCCTTAGCCTAGTTCCTAGGAGGACCCGGAACTTTCTAAAATTGGCTAATACAATTTAAACTTCAAATATGAATACCCTAAGCTCTTAAAACTGATCAATAAATTGAAATAATTAAAAATGGATCTAATTCACTAACATTTGAATTTCAATTAAAACATCCTTTTTAGACCCCCAACATACCTGAACTCCAGATAATTTCAACTAACTACCCATATTAGGATTTATCCAAACCACACTAGCCTTACACACACATAGAATGGTTTGCTAGGGTACCACTTCTAGATCTAGGTTAGGCCGCTGGGTTTTATTTTTCTGCTGTGTGCCGGAGCTTTCAGTGGTTTTCATTGCATGCTGTTTGAAAAATGATTGGTGTGTTTGCTTAATTTCTCTGCACTCTGGATGTGAGCGCTAGATTTACCCCTAGGTTTCCGTGCAGGTGTCCATGCTCAAGCTAATAAAAAGGGGGGAGCATTATGATTATTTCTAATAATATTTTATGCAGGTGCTTGCTCAGCTCCCCCTAAATAAAAATGAGGGCTAAAATTAATAATTATAACTGCACAGATGGAGCTGCTTAGCCCTCATAATTAAGAGCATGGCTTGGCACAGGGTCAATGGTGTTAGCATTTTCATTTCCATATAAATTGCTTGGGATGATTTTTACTAGGATAACCTTGCAGGGATTCTTAGATTTACTGCTTTCAATTCATGTAATTTATATGTAATAATTGTTAAGAGTTGTGAAAACAACTATTGAGTTGGGATATTCTTATCCAGCTCGAATTCTAAAAGAAGAAGGCATCCCCAAGAAAAGAGTCTTCTTCCATTTGGAAAATCGAGCTGGATGGCTTTAGATATCCAAAGAGAAAAGTCAATACACCCCTACTGGGGGAAATTGTCTCTTCGTTTGGATATTCAAGCCACGACGGATCCAAGGAGTCCAAGGAGGAGTGATCCAAGGAGTCCAAGGAGAGGATACACAGGAGACTGAAGATATTGAAGATTGAAGACCCAATATCCCACTCAAAGTTGTTGGCGTCTGTCATAGGCTTAGAAATCCGGGTTGTTGGCAGTGGTGCCCGGCCACTTTACTTTTCTGCATACCCTGGGTTGTAATTAAAGGGCAGTTGGCCTATGGACATTTATTTGATTAGTTTGTGGATTTATATTGATGTGCTTACCTGATTGCGCTTAGAAATATCTGCTTTTTTTAGGTTTCTTTCTTGCATGCCATTTTTGTTTTTGCCTGGATCGTATTAGGCTCATTAAGGACTATAAAATTCTTCTACTTGTAATTAATCTTTAAAATTTAAGTTTTAAATAACATAGAAACTTAACGCACCTAGGGAATTGCCGGAATCGTCCGGGGTCGCATGCATATTACTGCATCTTTCTTTCCTTGTTATAAGACATCTCCCTGCCTGCGGGTAGAGTCCGGATAATCTGGCCTATGAGGATGAAGTGCCGGACCTAGGGAGACTCAGTCTTTTCTAAAAATTTATTTTCTATAAGCCTGTTTTTAAACTTCTATAGCATTCATGAGCTGACATTTTAACTAACATGCATTGCATTAGAAATCAATTTAATTAAAATTTAATTGCATTAGCTAGGGGCATTCACCCGACATAAGTCCAGGACCACTTAGGAAATTCTCTAGATGTCGGTCCTATTTCCAATAAACTGTACATCCCACCCATGTTTCATAATTGACCTGATAGCATGGTTTTGAAACGATTAGGTGGTTAGCTGGCTCCCCCAATCCAGGCCGAGATAAGTCCAGATCTTTGCATCGAATTAGCTAGGACACTGATCTTAGTGTGTGTCGAACACTAAGTCCAACCTAGATTTAGGATTCGAGGCTACTACATTCGGGCTCGTAGTATGCCTTAAATAGTAGGTAGGTCCCTTCTTTTCAGGGACCCTAAATCCTATTTATCCGCGTCACAGGATGACGCCACCTCCATCCTTCTCTCACGCATGTGATTGGATGTCTTGACTTTTATTTTCCCCAGTTTCTCTCTAATACCCTAGAGCCTCTGAATGTTGGTTTGAGCTACGCATGTCGATTCATCCCTTCGGACCTTTCTTCCCTTTGAGTAGGATTTCCTAGTCTATACCCTTGTGTCGATCCCACTTTAGGAGAGGATAATATATAATCCTTAATCGAGAGTTTTCTCAGGCTCCGGCCTGGGATGTAACTAACCACGGGGGCTTGCGCCCGTGGGAAACTCAGTCCCACATCTACTAAACCCCATTTGAGCTCTTGCATCGGACGGGGGAAACCCGTGACTAGGTCGTGTATATTACTACCCATCGGGGTGTGTAGGTGAAAGCCTCTATCCTCAATGGTCAGTCGTATGCGCGATCCAATCTGTCCCTTCCAATCGACCCGTTCGCGCGGTGCTCTTTCGGAGGTCCACACCTGGGAGCCATCCAGGACGATCAAATTGGTCGGATCGTCCCGGGACGATATGGAGATCGGCCGGGCTGATCTGAGTTTTATAAAGCTGAAATCAGTCGTTTTGAAGAGAGAGAAAAACATTTTAAAATATCTAATTTCAGCCGAGGAGAGAGAAAGTCGAGGGCATCTTTGGAAAAGTTAATTTTCGGGCGACGCGGAGCCGTTTTCGTCCAACGAGACTATTCAGGAAATTGCTGTACGCAAGGTAAGGCACATTCCGCCTTTCTCAATTTTCAGAACCGTCGTGTTTGGCGATGTTTTATGTCCGGATTTTGTTTCCGTTAGCGATTTTCGTCCGTATCTTTTGATTGATTCAGTTTTTACCGTGTAACTTTCTGTATATTGTTGTCGTGCCGAGTGTGCACGTTTTGACTATATTTTGAAGATTTTTGTCTGGGTATTTTTGATTCGACTGTGTTTTTAGTAGACTGAATTTTTCTGTGAACTTGGAAATTCTCTGTGCAGTAGAATAAATGTTCTGAAATGTTGATATCTATATTCTGTGCAAATTTGGTAAATTGTTATTTTCAGGAAAATTATGTAAATTATGTATATTGCCGTTGTGCTGCCCTATTTTTGGATAATTTTCGATTTGTCCGGAATTCTTCTGATTTGATATGCTATCTGTATATGCTATAAAAATGGAGTTATAAGGGGCCTGGATCCTATGATATTCAGTTAGTGTCTGGGAAATCTGAAATGAGCTCAATATGAAATCTGATATCTGTTCTGTTCCAGATCCGAGGAAATCTGTTTAGGTGCTATAAGCACTATATATGTATTCTGGTGCTATATGCACATCTGTTCTGGTGCCGTGAGCACAAAGGGAGGCATAAGGGGCCTGGATCCTATGAGATTCAGTCAGTGTCAGGGAATTTAGCTATTAATTAAATATCTGATATCTGATTTGATATGATTCTGATTTTCGTATCTGTTCTGTAAGCAGATCTGATTATGATTTCCGTACGATATGAATATGATTCCGATCTGTATGATATGATTCTGATATGATTCTGATACGATTTTGTTCTGTTCTGATTCTGTTCTGATTTCTGTACGGATTTATCTGATGTGTTGGTTTTGAGATTCTGAGAATTTTGATTGGAGGTTTGTTGCTTTGCTGAGCTGTTGAGCTCACCCTTGCTTTCTGGTAGTTTTCAGGTTCTGGGAAAGGGAAGGAAGTCCAAGATTAGATTTCAGAGTCTGATCAGTATAGGTATTATTTTTTACCTTTTGATTTTTGTACAGTCATGGCTTTTCTGTTCTGTCTTTCTTTCTGTCCAAAAGCCATGTACTGTATTTGTAGATGATTGTTTTGAGGAAAAGAAAAGATAGATGTTTTGTTCCGCTGCATTTGATGTTTTTAGTAGCTCTGTGTTTGTCTGTTTTGTTTACAATATTTGGAAGAATCAGTTCTGAAGCAAATTCCAAAGCCAGATCCTGGTTAGTTTTTCTGTCGCGGCTCGGTACGAACGGGATCCGTCTCATCTCGGGTCGGGTCGTGACAATACATCCCAAGTAAATGTATTAATGGCCATCCGGGATCAGGAGAATATGAAATGGCCACACCCTTTGAAGCCCAATGTCGGAAACCAGGAGCAATATTGTCACTTCCACCGTAGCCGTGGGCACACTACTGAAGCATGTTGGCAGCTCAAGGAAGAAGTTGAGAGACTGATCCGACAAGGATATCTCCGACAATTCATCAAGAATACACCAACCCGAGATGAAGTTGGTCCGACTGGGGGGCAGAATCAACAACAAAGACAACCATTGAATAATGTTCAAATGGTTGGAGAGATTGAATGATCACGCACTTCGTGTATTACTTGTCTTGTTGTCATTTTTATGTTGAGTTGAGTGTCACTTCGATATCTTCTTCCAAGTAAAATGTTGTCGTATTATCAACGTACGTAGATCTTGTGTGTTGAGTACTTTGTAATTTGTAAGTTGTACTAGGGAACAATTATACTATGCTTATGTAATGCAGTAATAGAATGCTCATGTTGTTGTGATATGATTTTTCCTCTTATGAAAGATAAGAAAAAACTTCTCAAACTCTTTCTTCGTGATTCGAGAAATACACAATCCATATTGTATCTCAATCACCGGACGATCAATCCCAGGGGGATTTGATTATGGCCTCATCCACACAGGTTAACGTTGTCGAGCAAGGCTCCGACATACAACCTCGGATAGGTCTTACATCCTTGGTGGATTCTCTCGACCTCTTTCATACAGGTTAATGTCATCGAACAAATGTTCTGACATACAACCTCAGATAGGTCTTACATTCTCGGTGGATTCTCATGACCTCATCCACACAGGTTAACGTCGTCAAACAGGGCTCCGACATGCAACCTCGGATAGGTCTTACATCCTTGGTGGATTCTCTCGGCCTCATCCACACAGGTTAACGTCGTCGAGTAGAGCTCCGACATACAACCTCGGATAGGTCTTACATCCTTGGTTGATTCTCTCGGCCTCATCCACACAGGTTAACGTCGTCGAGTAGAGCTCCGACATACAACCTCGGATAGGTCTTACATCCTTGGTGGATTCTCTCTATCTCTTCCATACAGGTTAATGTCATCGAACAAATGTTCTGACATACAACCTCGGATAGGTATTACATCCTTGGTGGATTCTCCTGACCTTATCCACACATGTTAACGTCGTCGAGCAGGGCTCCAACATACAACCTCGAATAGGTCTTACATCCTTGATGGATTCTCTCAAACTCTTCCACACAGGTCAATGTCATCGAACAAATGTTCTGACATACAACCTCGGATAGGGCCTCTACTCGTCATCAGACTTCTGCTCGTCGACGAATCTTCGTCGATCTTCTACCCGACGTTGAACTTCTACCCGACATCGGACTTCTGCTCGTTAGCAGACTCCTACTCGTCGTCGGACTTCTGCTCGTCAGCGGACTTCTACTCGTCGTCAGACTTCTGCTCGTCGACGAATCTTCGTCGGTCTTCTACCCGACGTTGAACTTCTACCCGACATCGGACTTCTGATCTTCAACGGACTCCTACCCGACGTCGGACTCCTGCTCGTCAGCAGACTCCTACTCGTCGTCAGACTTCTGCTCATCAACGGACTCCTACTCGTCGTCGGACTTCTGCTCGTCAGCGGACTCCTACTCGTCATCGGACTTCTGCTCGTCGAAATTCGTCGGTCTTCTACCCGACGTTGAACTTCTACCCGACGTCGGAATTCTGCTCGTCAGCGGACTTCTACTCGTCGTCAGACTCCTGTTCGTTGACGAATTTTTGTCAGTCTTCTACCTGACACTGAACTTCTACCCGACGTCGTACTTCTCCTTGTTTTCGGACTTCTGCTCGTCAGCAGACTACTACGCGTCATCGGCTTCTCGCAACGCATTCTCGAACTCTCCCCTTTGGCTCCACACTCGATCGTCCATCGCCAGCAAACCTCTGCTCAGATGGAAAAGATATCCCGTAAGCTTCTGCACGCGAGGAGGGCGCTAATTCGAGTAGGGGAAGTTTCTCGCTCGCAAATAGCGGAAGCCTCAACCGCCAATAAGCCGGAGGGAGAGGAAGAAATCCCGTAGGCTTCTGCGCGCGAGGAGGGGCGCTAAGTTGAGCAGGAAAGAATTCCAACTCGCAAATAGCGGAAGCCTCAACCGTCAGTAAATCGGAGGGGGAGGAAGAAATCCCGTAGGTTTCTGCACGCGAGGAGGGGCGCTATTCGAGTAGGAAAAAATTCTAACTTGCAAATAACGGAAGCCTCAACCGTCAGTAAACCGGAGGGGAGGAAGAAATCCCATAGGTTTCTGCACGCGAGGAGGGGCGCTATTCGAGTAGAAAAAAATTCTAACTCGCAAATAACGGAAGCCTCAACCGTCAGTAAACCGGAGGGGAGGAAGAAATCCCGTAGGTTTCTGCACGCGAGGAGGGGCGCCAGTCGAGTAGGAAAAAATTCCAACTCGCAAATAACGGAAGCCTCAACCGTCAGTAAACCGGAGGGGGAGGAAGAAATTCCGTAGGTTTCTGCACGCGAGGAGGGGCGCTATTCAAGTAGGAAAAAATTCCAACTCGCAAATAGCGGAAGCCTCAGCCGCCAGAGAACTGGAGGGAGAAAGAAAGAGAAGTTGCAAGTTTCCTAAGGGCCTAGGAGGCCTATTTATAGGTTTTGAGGAGAATAAGAGGGAGTTATTGCAGTTTTGTAATTTCCCTATTTTTCTAGATTTTTTCTGAATTTTTTGGAATTTTTTGTAAATTTTTTGGACCCAAAAATAGCCAAAAAATGCTATTTTCGTACATGTGGGGCCCACAAAGTCGGTGGGCCGAACCGACCTACCTCACTCCGGAAAAAACCACGGACAGCGCACCGATCCGCGTGAAAAACCACGCGGATCACGTCCAGCCTTTGGCTGGCCGCCGGCAGCTACCCTAGCGCGGCAGCCAGCAAGCACGGCCAGGAGATGCGGCAAGCCCCGCGGGCGCGGGCGCGCGGTTCGCCCGCAGGCGCGGGCGCGCGGTTCGCTTGAAGGCGCGCGGTTCCTCGCCGGCGGCGGCGGCGGCCGGCCGCCCGGTCCGGCCAGTTCGGCCGCCCGGTCCTTTCCGGGCCCAAATTTCACCCCAGGAAGACCAAATCGGACGTTTTTGGGGTCCCCGGACACGTTTTTTGACATTCCAGACTCGATTTCGGCACTTTCAGGGCCGTTAGAACCTCCTACACGCAAGATCAATTCTTAGTCACTCCAGAAAATTCTTTAAAATCTGTGACGCATATTTTAGGACTCCTGGGGCTTCGACGTCCGAAAATAGGGTGGCAACTGATACGCATCCCAAAATTATCTTGATCGGGCACGAATCTCGAGGCAAAAGATAGTTGGAAACTTCAAAAATTAATTTCGGGAGCATATGAACTCCGATTTCAGCGAGCTTACAGTCAAACTGAGCGTCTCAGAAATACGAACCCAACGACACCAAGATCAGCCCAATCCGAGCCCAAATGAGTCCAAATCAAGGGTTCAAAGCGCTGTTGGAAGGTTCAAACCGCAATTTGAGTTACCAAACGGTCTCCGATTTTGACGAGCTTATACTCGAATCGAACGGCTCGACGAGACGAATCCAACGAGCCTAAGATCATCAAATTCCGACTTCATTAAGGCCTTCAAATGTCCAACGAACGGTGCATGATCAAAGGATTCGATATCGACCGTCCATTCAAACCACTCCCTGTTCGCCCTTGATCTCACGCCTATTTACGGGCTATGCCACTCCAGAAAAACTATAAATAGAGCCCTCATTCTACACCAAGGGGGCTCAAGTGAAGAGAGAGAAGAAGAAGAGAAGGAGAAGGAGAAAGGGGAATAGGAGATTCCTCACCTCCTCGACCACCGCCGCCGGAGTTTTCCTGCCGCCTGAAGACGCCGGAGCTCTGCCGGATTTTCAGGAAACGCAGGGAATTCGCAGGATTTTGTGAATTTCGTGGAAGAAACAAGTTGTATTTGGATTATCCCGACCTGTGGGACGAAATCCGCCATTTGTAATCTACGAAAACACTAGTGGAAATTTGCAACTGGGCGAGGCCCCGTGGTTTTTCCCATTTTTGGGTTTTCCACGTAAAAACTCTTGGTGTTCACTCCTTCTTCTTGTTTGTGTGTTAAACTTACGTGCAACGCTCGGACGCGAATTTACAAACTCTACCGCCGCGTATTTTCTAACACGCAACAATATCTATTGAAGATTATTTATTTATTTGTTGTATATTTTGTATTAGACTCTATTATATTATGATTATTTATTATATTTCTTAAATTGTACATAGTTATATTATATATATTTCTCATATCTCTTAAATGATACTTTGCTATGTTATGGTTGTTTGTTATTTCTCTTGAATTGCACAATATTGTATCCATTTTTCATGTTCGAATCTTGTTAAATTTTGTTTGAATTATGCTGGAATCATGTTTGAAGCTTGATCAACGCTTATTTGATTCAAGTTCAAGTCTCACTCTAATCTTGTTCGTATAGAATTTTAATTCCACTTCAATCATGTTTGAATCATGTTTCAACCTTATTTGATCCTTAATCAGACCATGACCAAACCCTATCCAATTCATGATTCCAACAAAAATTTAATATGATTTAGGCTTTGTTTGGGACGGTTTTTTATTGCTTCTTAAAATAGTTTTTTAGTAAAAAAATTAAAAACTTTGCGTTTGAAAGTTGCTTTAAGAAGCAATAAGAAAGCTGTCCCAAATGAAGTCTTAGGCTTCGTTTGGGACGGTTTTTTTATTGCTTTCTAAAACGGAGTTTCAGTACAAAATTTTTTATTTTTGTACTAAAACTCCGTCTTAGAAAGTAATAAAAAAGCCGTCCCAAACGAAGCCTTAAACATGGACCAAACTCTGCTAGAATATGTTTTGAATCTTGTTTGAACAAATATCAGCCATGATGAGCTTTGAATAAGCACTACACAATCAAGAATTGGGAGCATTTTGGACGGAAATAAACCTTATGCATATTTTTTTTCAAGGAAATAAATACTATATATATATATATATATATATATATATATATATATATATATATATATATATATATATATATATATATATATATATATATATATATTGCAAATTTTTGCTCTTAGGGGCATATAAATTCAAATTTTGCTAGAAAAAGGGGTTTCTTTTTTCTTATTTTTTAAAAAGTTTTTTGTAAGACATTTGGCATTTATAAAAATTAAATTCCAACAATTACTTTTAAGAGATGTGCTAATTTAAATTATTTTTTTGCTATGACCTTTCTTAAAACTTAGACTTTTTAAGAAGAAGTAAGATATTTTATTCATTTATAATTACAATCATAAGCTTTAGTAAATTTATTATTAGTATATATATATGGTTAGAAATTTAGTAGACATAGATTGAGAAACACAATTTAACTTACATGAATATGTTACACAAAAATATAAAGAGAGAATCATGGAAAAATGAGATACATAATTTTACATGAAAAATCTGAAAGTGAAAAATCATTGGGTATGTAATAGTTAAATATAAATACTTACATACGAGTTGGTAATTATAATGATATGTTTTTCTCATAGTTAGAGAAGATGGATTTATAATGTAAAATTTCAAATCACATGCACTTATCTTTAGTTATGTACTATGTTATCAATCAAAGGTGGGCGGTGGCATTAAAAGCAAGAAGGCAAGTAACATCCGTGTTGATTAACAGCTAGTAATGGTCATTGAACATTAATGATCGGTGTCAGATGATAGACAATGACAATTGATGCTCATAAAGAACAAGAAGTTGGTGTGTGACCTTTCTCTGGCTATCACAAAAGGACATAAGACAAAAGAAGCAACTAAGAAGTATAGATTGGAGGTTTCAAATAAGGATCAAAATTCTAGAATTCTCCTACCAAAAATGAAGACAAATGATAAACGTGCAAGATCCCATGTTTACACATACTAAGCAAGATGTACTTTTTCGACATAACCCTTCTCCTATCATCAGAGAATACCCAGCATCTAAGAAAGCTTAATATAAGTAGGGATGGACATAACACTACAAATGGTTGATTTGATGTTTCAAATGGGTGTAATAGCTTTGAGGTTTTCTTACGAATCAAATATTTCTCTACGCTAACTTTATGCTAATAATGTGTTGAAATATTATCTAATTGTAAATTTAGAGTGAAGCATTTTCATTATTTATACTATGTTGTACTAGATTAATGTTTAAATTAGATAAACCGATCATTCCCTTATTTTAGAAAGTGATTGGAAGATCTATCCTCTTGGCACGCTCAATGGAACTAATTATGCTAAGATTATTGGATAGCCAACGATAGTAACAAAAAAAATTAAACAAGTCAAATAAATATAATTTGTTATAATTTTTTTTAATAAAAATTTAGAAAATAAAAAAAAATCTTTAGGATAGCCCAAATTGAAACATATCAATTAATAATAATATATATGATAAAATATATCACCCTTTCTCAAATTTAGAGAAGACTTCAGAACATAATAAGTAAAAACAAGTTATTCAACATAGATAATAAAAAAATTAGATTCAAATAACCACATTACTCCTTATATGGCAAGCGGAGGTAGACTTCATTTTAGGAGTCATTGAAAATGTTGAGGTGGTTACTAATGATGGCCTAGTTAGCCCTCCCATATATGTGGCTCGTGAAGGTTATAGAGGTCATTGAGCAAGTATAACTTGATCTTTTCTTATAGATGGAGATAGCAGAGCTATGAGACAACAATATGATAGCATATGAAGGTCATTGTAACTACTGAGTATGGATGAAACAATTTTTATCATAAAGGTGAGTACTAAATAACCTAAAGGTGATAATGTGGTGCTGTAGATTGGTTGTGAACGTTAATGAAGATGACTGTATCAATTCTCACTTGGAGGTGGGGATGAGACAATATGAAGATGATGACACCATGGCATACAACATAACACGGTCGAATGAAACAATCAATAAGTGAATATTAAAGCAAATAGGTGCTTGTGTAGGAAGATACTAAAGATGCCTTAATCTATTCTTCTTTTGAGATATAACAAATTGAGGGATCTATAGTCATTGCTCTGAATAGTAAAGAAGCATGGTTGGGCTAATAATTTTTTAGAAAAAAAAAAAAAGAACTAAAGTATTCATGGTCTATTGATGATTGAAGTTGGTTAAGATAGCCTTTCTCATGAAACAATGGAGGATAATTTAATGGCTAAGAGCTAACCAATGAGTGAATATGTGCTAACATGACATTCGCTCTTCTAATAGATAGTCTAGATAGATCTCCAAAAAATTCCTACATTTTATTGTTCGCTGCCTCTAAGTTGTATTGTCTTCACCTCTTGGAAGAGTTTTATCCCATTACTTAACAATATTATATTGTTAATGATGTTGATGTTACCAACAACCTAGTTTAAATTCAGGGGAAGAGCTACCTTTGTAATAGCGTAACTCAAGCCACTACCTAGTAATAGCCATTTCATATAAAAAAGCACGCCTTATCGATTTCATTTTATTTTTATTTGATTGCACACGAATTATTCTTCTAAACTTAGTTGATCAAAATATTTTTTTTGAGCCAAAAACCAGATTGCATAACAAAGAGTAAAACAAAATACAACATCAGAAGATGAAAAGATCTAAAGATTCGGGCTCAGGAAAGAGGCCTCGTACATCCGACCCCAAGCCAAGCAAGGGCCATCCAATAGAGGCAGCAAACCAATATCCAAAACCAGCCACAAAAGTCTCCCAAACTGCAAGAATAATTACCTCTAAGATTGCAAAGCAAAAGCGGCCCAAAAAGGGTACACAAATGCCTCATCATCATCATTGAACGGAATAACAACCAAACTACGTTATCATAAATACTATATTTTTAAGATGCACATTAATTATCAAGAAATTATAAATAAGGATCATTTTAATATTACTTTCCTTTTTTCTAGATAATATACTACTTTTTCAAAAGTGTCTCAAGATTTTTATGATTTTAATTTAATATAATAAATGTTTAAAAGATTTTTAATAATTTCAAAATTATTTTATTTGTACATTTATTTGGGGAGTATATCTTTATTCTTTGATTTAATTTAATAATAAAAAAGGAAAAGAAATCATTTTCATGTGCAAACTATAAATGCCATACCCTATAGAAAAGACCAAATTCATATTCCCGAAAAAGAAAAAAAGACCAAATTCATTCATCAATCGCTATTAAGGTATAATCCACAATTAACAGTCATATTCAAAAGACACTAGGTGCAGCACCTCGTTACACCCAAAGAAAGCCCGCTCTCACGGTAGGCCAGGAAGGTCTAAGCAGCTGCCACGTCAGACGAGTCAAAATATTTGGTCTAATTTTCACAGTATTCTAAAAGAAGCAATGCCCGCAAACGGAGTTCGAAAAGGTCAATAAAAATGGAAACCAGGACCTGTCACCATAGAATTGTTCGACGTCGCCTTCTCTTCCGGACGAGCGGTTGTTAGGGTTTTTTTTACCCCTCACATTCAATTTTAAAACGCTCGCGTTGCTCTTTTCCCTTCCTCTTTTTCTCTCTCTGGCATTCTGAAAACTTCCTGTATTGTTTTGTCTCGATTAGTTCTATGCCTTTTGTGTGCTAGCTAGAAGCTAGCTCAGTTGGAAAAGGTTTCGAAGTTGTTGATCTGGTGGTGGAGGATGATTGGCCGGCGGAAGGAGGAGGAGGAGGATGGCAGGGCTATGAATCTCGTCTTCCTTCCTTTGGCTTTCAACTCGTTCATTGTTGCATCTGAAGCGTTCTCGGAAAAAATCTCATCAGATCGCGATCAAGATTTCTGTTAGACAATAGCCGGCGTCAAATCGCGTTAGATCCATTCATTTCTATCCACCATCCTCTCTCTCTCTCTTTCTCTCTCCGTTTTTCCTCTTTTTTTTTTTCTTGTGGAAAGACGTTTGAGGCGATGGACCCTCAACATAGCGGGTGCATGAGTGAAGGTAACAGCAGTGGCTACCCAGATGTCGAGTACATTGAGATGGATCCCACGGGGCGGTACGTCCGGGTATGATTGGATCAAAATAAAAATTTTTTTGTGCATTTTTTTTTTTAGTAATTTTAGGTGTATTCGATATTGTTAACTGTAGGGCTTTGCGTGGATTGAAGGAAAATAGATAAATTGACAAAAAATAGCTCTCTTTTGATTAAATTTTTTATATCATCAGATAAATTCTTAGTTATTGATTTTTCAATATGACGCTTCTTTAATTTTGTTCCCCTCTTCTTGATTTTTTTCCTTATATTACTCTTCTGTTGATATTTGCAGTACAAAGATGTTTTGGGGAGAGGGGCATTTAAGACAGTGTAGGTTTATTACATCATCTGTATTTGCTATATTTAACGATTGTCTTTCTGGCAATGCTAATTGGAAATATAGAGAATATATTTTGTTTTAGCATTAAATTGATTTTTTTTCTTCTTAAAATCATGTAATAGATATAGAGCTTTTGATGAAATTGATGGGATAGAGGTGGCTTGGAATCAAGTTAGAATCGATGAGGTGTTGCAGTCTCCAGAGAATCTTGAGAGATTATATTCAGAAGTCCACTTGCTGAAATCCTTGAAGCATGATAATATCATTAAGTTCTATAACTCATGGGTTGATGATCAGAAGAAAACTATAAACATCATAACTGAGCTCTTCACTTCTGGAAATTTGAGACAGTAAGATCTTAAATTTATTCATCTTTTTGCTATTTCCTTTTTTTTTTCTTTTGTTATAAGTTTTTTCTTTTAATATGTAGATATCGTAGAAAACATAAAAATGTTGATTTGAAGGCAATAAAGAACTGGGCAAGACAAATTCTTCGTGGTTTGGAGTATCTGCACAATCACAATCCACCCATTCTTCATAGAGATCTGAAATGTGACAACATATTTGTCAATGGAAATCATGGTGAAGTTAAAATTGGAGATCTTGGATTGGCTACTGTGATGCAGCAACCTCTTGCCCATAGTGTTATTGGTAATGTTTAAAATTTGTATTTTTATTTTAAAATGCTGATTAGTTTAGTTGGATATTGAAACAATTTTTTAATTTGTTTAGGTACTCCCGAGTTTATGGCTCCAGAACTTTATGATGAAGAGTATAATGAGTTAGCTGATATCTATTCTTTTGGTATGTGCATGCTTGAGATGGTTACTCTAGAATATCCTTATAGTGAATGCAAAAATCCAGCTCAGATTTACAAGAAAGTTACCTCGGTAATCTTTTCTTGAAATTTAAAATCATCATAATGTATATTCAAAATTATCTTTTTTTTTTTCAACAAAAAATTTGGTTTTACACTTTGATAATGTAGGGAATCAAGCCGGCTGCACTTGCTAAAATAACAGATAGTCCAATAAGTCAATTTATTGAGAAATGCTTGGTTCATGTCTCTGCAAGATTGTCTGCCAAAGAGCTTCTGAAAGATCCATTTCTCCAATCTGACAATTCATCCGAGTCTTGTCATACTCCTATTCAATTAACAGCTCAAGTTCCTAGTGATACCAACTTTCAGTCAATTTCTACAGATGTAGAATCTGATTATAAGTCGCTTCCTATCAGCACTGGTGCAAATAGTAGCCATGAGATCCCTGCTTTTCACATTCTTGAATTTGTGCGGAATAATAGAGGCACTGAATTTAGATTGAAGGCAGAGAAAGTTGATGATAATTCGATCGCGCTTGTCTTGCGGATTGCAGATTGTAATGGTAAATTTTAGAGGAGATTGAATGGATTGTTTTACTTATTAGTATTATTATTTTCATCTCTGTGTCCTATTTGATTAATTTTTAAAACTTTTGCTTGCAGACAATGCGAGGATTGTTCATTTTCCATTTTATTTGGATTCTGACACAGCACATGCAATATCTGCTGAAATGGTGGAACAATTAGAATTGCCTGATTATCATGTTGATTTCATAGCTGATTTTATTGATTTCGTGATTATGAAGCTAGTTCCTGGTTGGAAACCTTCGATAGATAACTCTTCTAATGGAATAATGAGTCCATTGATGGACTGTGAAGTAGGTGGTAAGGATGAAGCTTCGCAGCAGTGTCAATGTGCATTGCCATCTATCATTTCTTCTGTTGATGTTGGGATAGATCAGCTTATTTTATCTCAGCTTGAAGTCAATTCATACAAGAAAGTGGATGAAAATATGTGTCATGCAGATTGCAATTCTTTCTCCAGTCCTGTAAACTATGATGATAAATACTCTCAAGGATCAGCTATGTCCTTAGTGATGACTGCCAGTTGTAAAAGTTTTAGCGAATATGCAACAGACATTGATTCTGCCGCTGCCGATTGTGATATTGGTTAGTTTTAATCTTACCGTTATCTATGGTTTCATTTAGGACAGCTTTTTCATTGCTATCTATAACTGCTTTTTAAAATTTTTAACTAAAACACTGTTTTAGAAAAGCATTAAGAAAGCTGTCCCAAATGAAGCATATACGTGTCATGCGGATTACAGTTATTACTGCAAGCTGTATTGAAGTTTCTCGTTAATATAAACATGCTAAGAACATTATTGTCAATAATTATTTTAGGCAAATGCCAAGAAGAATTGAAAGCGGAGCTTGAAGCTATTGAAGCTCAATATCAACGGTGGTTTCAAGACCTGTCAAGGAGGAGGGAAGATGCTATTGAAAGCGCTAGAAAGAGGTGGTCCATGAAGAAGAGAGATGACTAATTGTTTCTCCTCTTTTTGTAAATTTGATGTATTGCTTTGTTATGTTTTAATTTGAAGGTATACAATAATTGTATAACCAATCAAAAAACATAATATAAAAACATTATGCAGTTATAGAAGATTGTATATGAGTAGTTGATTGAGAATAATAAAATTTTAGAGTATGATATATGTTGGCCTTAGCAATAGCAACTTCTATCAAATTTTATACTGATTTACTCTTCATATTTAATAATTTGATACTTGAATTTTGCTGAACAAAAGAATACTTATTTAGTACATTGAAGTACTTGGAAGTTGTCAATTGTCATAACAGTTATTGATATTATACTATTATCAGCAATCATTGTAATTATAGCTATGAGTGAACATTTTTTTAGCAGCTGTTGCAAATGGTGAAATTAAGGCTTTGTTTGAAATGGCTTTCTAAAGCAGTTTTTTAGTATAAAATTTTTAATTTTTAAACTAAAAAAGTTGTTTTAAGAAGCAATAAAAAAGCCGTCTCAAACGAAACTTGATTGTATCTATGGTGATGATGTGCTAGGCATAGCATTTGTTTGAGAAGTAAAACAAGAATATTGAGAAAGTTGAAATTTGAATGATAAAAATGCTTGTTTGGTTTCATGGTAGAATCACGGTGCTAATACTTTCTGTTTTTCCATAAATTTTTTTTCTGTAAAGCCCTGTACTTATGGTAAGGTAATGGTTGCCAAAGCCCCAAACAGAAGAGCAATTATTAGGTCCTTTCACTGGATTTAGAGGAAGGTTCGGTTTTTGCCTAAAATAGGTCAAAAAGTGCAAATACCGAGTTTTTTGAAAAACTCGGTATTTTTCAAAAAACTCGGTATTTGCACTTTTTTAGGCAAAACCGAACCTTCCTCTAGGTCCTTGCACCGGACCAAATAAAAGTTCCAAACAGAATGGCCAGGTAAGTGCTGCCAAAGCGCCAAACTTTAATGTTCTTTTAATAGAGTTTTATTCAGTTATTTCTGTCTGTAACTATCTTTGTTATTGGTTTCTATTAGACCCTCTCTTGTTCTGTCATTTCTACTGGCAACCAAAACAAATAACCTTCATCAAGGTCTTCTGCTACTACTGCAAAAAAAACTTACAAACTTTTATCAGGTTACAAGCTTTATTCCAAGTACTGATAAACAGAATGTACTTAGGTCATATTAGAGTAGTTTTACAAATACAGAACCCCAATGATCTGACCTTGAGCCTTTCGATTCATAATCGGTTCTAGGGTTGCAAATGAACCGAGCGTTCGATAAGTTACTCGTGGCTCGACTTGATAAGTGCCTGTTCATGTTCGTTTGATAAGGTCAATGGACGAGCTTGAACACTTTTGATAAATAATCGTTAGCTAAATAAATGAGCTTAAATTGATTGATGTTTGGTTCGTTTATGTTCATGAACAATATCGTTTAACGCTCGCAAACAAGCTCATTAATAAGCTTGATTAGAATTATATTAGAGTTTTAAAAATTAAATATTATTGAATTTAATAATTTATTTTTAATAATCCCTTCTAAAATTGTTTAATAATTTATTTTTATATATCGCTTTCGCCTAAAATCATGAACAACTCGTTCTCCAAACAAATATAAGATGAATCATAGATAATTTGTTCGTGAACAAGCTCATTTGATAGCTCCAAAATAGTAATTAGACATGTTCATGAACGGGCTCATTTGATAGCTCAAGAACACTCATTAGATATGTTCGTGAACGAGCATGTTTGATAGTTTAAAAAACTTTGCTAGATATGTTCACAAACATGGTCGATATAGTTGTTTGTTAGAATGCTCGATAAGGCTCGTTTGTTAAGTTAATGTATATTTAGAAGTAAAGCTAGTTTATAGCTTGATAAGACTCGTTTGTTTAAAGCTCGACAAACACGAAATGAATCGAACATGAACATCCATTAATATAAACGAACCAAATTTGAACATAAAGAAAAAAGCTCGAATCGAACTCGTACCAAACTTGAACAAGCTGATAATAAATAAACTCAAACATAAACACGCACATACTCGACTCTGCTCGATTCATTTGCAACCCTAATCGGTTCTAACTCATTTGATTCTGTCTTTAGCTAAACCAAGTTTGATTATGGGCTTGTGATTGGGGTTCAAATTTAGTATGTGATTAATCAGATTGATTTCGACAGACTATGGAAAGATCAATGAGGTCATATTCGTTGAAATTTTAAAAATAATTTTTTTCATAGAAATTGTTAACGGTGGTGATTCTCAAAATGTACGGTTGAGATCTAATGTGCAGTCGACAAAAATCTGTAGGCATGATTATATTGTTAAGCATGCATCAAATGATGGAGATCAAAAAAATTATTTGAATTCAAATTCAAATTAGAGCAATTCCTAGCAAAGTTATAGGTTAATTTAAACTTATGCAGGTTATTATTTATAGATAGAGTTCTTCTTTTTGTAAAATTTATTTAGAGAAAGGTGAGTGAGAACTTATGCTTCGTTTGGGATAGCTTTAGATCACTATTTTTTTTCCTACAACAACAATAACAATATAAACACGCTTTTGTTCCACTACGTGGAGTCGATCGGCTACATGAAACATTTTTCTCCATTATGTCTTATTAAAAGTCAAATTCTTGTTTAAATCTAATAAAAATATATCATTTCTAATATTTTCTAATCAAGTACTTTTTAGATATATCTCTATCTTCTTTCTTAACATAAGTCAAATCTAATACCTCTACTTTCCTAATCGGGTATTGGAAGGCCGCCGTTTTATGTGACCAAACCATCTAAGACGACTCTCTCTAATTTTATCTTCCACTAGAGCTACTCCAACCTTTTTGTTAAAACTTGGAGGAGGAAGAACTTGTTCTTCTTGATCTTGAATGAGAGAGAGAGAGAGAGGGAGAGGGACAAGAGGGAATACACAAAGATTTGGAGGAAATAAAACTAAGCTTTATTCAGATTTTTTCCCAAATCTTTACAAAACATATGACATCTATTTATATAGCTTTATAAGGATGTTATAACTTGCATGAGCAACATAACTTAAAACTAAATCAACTCATAACACTTTTCACGTATTGCTCATTTCGTATCCTATCCCTAAGGGTAAAGCCACTCATCCACCTGAGCATCCTCATCTTTGCAACACTTAACTTAGTATTATGCTTCTCTTTCAATAGCCAACATTTGACACCATAAAGTATTGCAGGTCTCACCGCCATCTTATAGAATTTTCCCTTAAGTTTGAGGGGACTTTTCTATCACACAACAAGACCTCGCATTCCTCCACTTCAACCATCCAACTTGAATTCTGCCATACCTCTGAAACATGTACTCTTATTAATGACTTGATCACCCAAATTCACAATCTTCTCACGAGGTCTATTACTACTAAAATTATACTCTATATATTCAAATTTTTCTTACATTTATGATATTTTTTTACAAAATAGTAAGAAGACCGTCCCAAATAAAACGTTACTCCTGATATATTAGCCTATATGCTTCTTGCACAAAAATCAATCAATAAGTAATGCAAAAAAAATCGATGAGTTTGCAACAAGTGCTTAGTCGGGACTGTTAGCAGCTTATTGTTGGCTGTATCCACCGGCTGCCACCCAATAATTGTTCTAAAACTGCTTCGCTGCTATTACGCCATTACTGCATATTCCAGACTGTTATATCAATCAATCCAAAGTAGAAATCAACAACTGGTTGCTGTGCAGAATTGAAAATAGCGAGATTGCTTGTTAATCAACAATTAAAGATAATCGAGAGTGCTATTTTAATTTTTCTGCGAGAAAATCCAACGATAGGCTTATTGTCCAGTGAAAGAAGACTAGCTAGGCTTTGTTTGGGACATTTTTTTTATTGCTTCTTAAAGCATCTTTTCAGTAGCAAGAAAATCGTTCCAAACAAAACCTAAGGTTTCATTTGTGACAGCTTTCATATTGCTTTTTAAAATCATTTTTTAGTAAAAAAAAAAAAGAAGGAAGCCATTTCAAACGAAACCTAAAAAATAGAAATATTGTTGCATATAATAAGTAAAAAGAGAATGAAGTTAAGCAAAGTCATTTAGGCTTCGTTTGGGACGACTTTCTTACTGCTTCTTAAAGCAGTTTTTTAGTATAAAAATTTTATTTGTTGTATAAAAAACTACTATAAGATGATATAAAAAAGTCGTCCCAAACGAAGTCTTAGAAGTGAAACGAACCTTGATGTATTTTAACTTATTGTTATATAAATTAATAGTAGTTGAGTCAACAAAGTAGGGAGATATACAAACATGAAAATTGAAGAATCAACGCCTCCAAAGTTTTAAGTAGGTTAGTGTGTATGCATCTTAGTTTTCATTGTGTTTTTCTAAGTTTAATTTATCAAATTAATCTAAGGGTGATGAACATAGTTTAAAATATGGAAAATATTTTATTCTAAAGTAATTACATGTATTTATAAATTAATATTTATTTATAAAATATTTAAAATTTTAATTAATATTTTAGACTTCATTTAGAAGCTAATATGCAATACACACATGAGGTTCTTTTTAGTAAATTCTTAACATAAAATTAAGATAGAAAAGATTATTATGATTATTTAATCATCATGCAAAACATACATTAGGCTATCTTTAGAAAAAACCTACACTTAAAAAATATATTTTTTAAGCTAGAAAAAGGAAGGGCCTTTTCATGAAATTTTTTTAATACAAAAGAAATAACTTCATAACTAAGATAAAATTATAAAATAAGGTGGTAATCTCAATCCCAAAGAAAAATAAAGAAAAATATCTAAAGAAATATGATCAAAAGTCCTAAATTCTATATGATTTTACTACATTAATTTAATTTCGACAATCTTTATCGATGATTTGATTTTATCGATCTATATGGTTTCTTTACTTATTGGAGTATTGATATGACAATTGTTTTATTGATTTGACACTCGTACTGATTTATTGTCTTCTATATCATATAGTTTTACTATTTCTGTACAAATTCAATGATCGTGTGAATGCTAATGTTATATATGATTTGACTGTTGACATGCATATCGCTTCTTTAGCTTGTGTTGAGTTTAGTTATTATTTTTGGTGACATGCTGGGCTTGTGAGCTCATTATATATGTTTAAATTTGTTGAGGTCATGACAGATGATCATAATGTAAGATTGACCAGGATTTCTCATTTCTTAGATATAGCATTTTAATTTCTTTTTATTATTATTGAACTAGCTAGGTCTCAAAATTTCAAAAACAATATAATGACAAATGAATTCTTTGAATTGAAATATATATATATATATATATATATATATATATATATATATATATATATATATATATATAGGCTTTAATTATGTCTACATTAATAGCATTATATATGAGTTGACTAACAAGTTCTTGGATTTAGTCATGAAAGTAGACTATAAAAATTATTTTCATCAAATGAAAGTACTTAGTTAAACCAAATGCTAAAAAAATAGATAATCAAAGAGCTTAAACCAAAAAGATATATATATATATCTTTTTAAATCTTGCCATTTGTCCTAAAATCTTTCTCTTACTCCCTAAAATATGTTGATAAGTATTTAAGCTTAAAATATTTCTTAATTAGGGCCATCCAACAGAAGCTAATTAGCCACAAGTTTATATATAATTCAATAAATTTCTTTTCAATAGAAGATTGACAAATGATGTAAACTTTGTCCTGTAAGTTTAACTTCACATATATGTACATATATACATGCAAGCCAATTTTTTAAAGAGCTGATGGAGGCAAAGCCAGCTGAAAAAACATAAAATAACGCATCATTAACAGCTAATAAATCCTACACATCATACTTTTTGTCTTGTAAAGAGCAAATATTTATGTTTATAATTATATCATTGGTTATACATAATCCACAGTAAGTGAAATATCTACAATTGTCATCAGAATGATTCATGCAGATGACATATTAATCATATTTATAACGTAATATAGGCTTCGTTTGGGACGGCTTTTTAACTATTTCTTAAAGCAATTTCTAGTATAAAAGTTAATATTTTTATACTAAAAAGCTGTTTTAAGAAACAGTAAGAAAGCAGTCCCAAACGAAACTCTTATCGTGTGATTTTTGTCCAAGATTCAAATGATTTGGATCTATTAACTCTGTAGTTGCACCATTAATTACAGCTATTGCCTGTTGGATTATCACTTTTTTAATTGATTATAAATGTTTGTGTAATATAACAATATAATATTCAGCTGCAGTTCATTATGATGTGTATATATATCCCATAAACTTATACCTTCATTCATAACAGTAATACTAATCTGAGATCTAAGTGATAAGGCTTAATTAGGAGAAGCAGCAGAAGAAGAAGACATGGCGTGATATTGACGCGGCTATTCTCTTCTTCTTTCTATGAGTTGAGACGTTAGAGACGAGCCGAATCAATATCACTCTTTGTATTCTTCATTCTTAATTTCTCTAAAGACTTTTGATTTTGGCCCCTCTCTTTCTCTCTCTCTTTCTGTGTGTGTGTGTGGAAGGTAGTGAAATATTTATTTCTTTCATCGTTTTTACTTAGCTCCATCGAATGATATGCTTATATATATCTTTGTATAATATACAATTTTTTCCTATCTCTTCTCTCCCACTTTGAGGATGGTAGTTTGGTTTCTTTGTTTTTCTAAGCATGACAGAATTCAAATTTTAGGTCATTGTGAACGTATGAGATTTTATATGTTCTTCTTTCTCTATTCTTTCTTGGGCTTTGTTTGGGACAACTTTCTTACTGCTTTTTAAAGCAATTTTTTAGTACAAAAATTAAAATTTTGTACTAAAAACTAGTTTTAAAAAGCGAATAAAAAACTGTCCAAACAAAACCTTAATTTATCTCTGATTCTTTATGGACGGCTTGAGAAATAAGAAGTGAAACCATCAAATCAATATAAACTTAGGCCTCTCTCTCTCTCTCTCTCTCTCTGTGTTATATCAAATATACGGCTCATCGATCCCTTTCATTTTTTGCTTGAGCTGTTTATCCTTCTTGCATTATATGTACATTTTCATTGAACGACCATCATGAGCTTGGATCACTTCAGGGCCTCATATATCCTTTTAAATTTTATATGATATATTCTTCTTTCTCTATTCTCTTTTAGACTTCATTTGAGAAGGCTTTCTTATTACTTCTTAAAATAGTTTTTTGATAAAAAGTTAAAAATTTTTAACTAACAAATAGATTTTTAAAAAGAAATAAAAAAATTGTCTCAAATTAAACCTTAATTTCTCGCTGATTCTTTATGGACGGCTTGAGAAATAAGAAGTGAAGCCATCAAATCAATATCACCTTAAGCCTCTCTCTCTCTCTCTCTCTCTCTCTCTCTCTCTCTATTATATCAAATTTTCGGCTCATCTCTTTCATTTTTGCATGAGTTGTTTTATCCTTACATTATATGTACATTTTCATTGAATGACCTTCATGAGCTTGGATCACTTCATGGCCTCATATATCCTTTTAAATTTTATATAAACATAATTTACATCAGTGTACATTATTTATTTATTTATTTTGTGCATGGAAATTGACTGTTATGACCTCAGAAACATGAAAAATGGCATGAAAATAGAGAGGCAAAAAAGAAAAAGAAAACACTAATATAATTCTTTTGATTTTATCATTTACTAACATGTCAAACATTTGTGTGAAGCCTATAATTGTAATTTTGCCATTCTAGCTACCACTTTCTTCATTATATCCAAATTTAAGGTCTTGACCTAATGATTAGGAGCTTGATTATTTGATTTATTATTTTAATTACAGTAATATTATGATTTATTATTTATAATAAATTATATTTATTTTGGTGCTATATTTCACATTGATATGATGTGAAGAACATTAATGAGCATATATGGTACGTTGAGAATATGTCATACTTTTTTTTTATAGTGAAAATAGCTTCATAGGTGTGGTACCTTATCTTAGGATCCAATTTTTACGCCCTTAGAGATAGAAGACTTATGCAAACTTTTGAGCAAGTAGTTGCTCGTATCCTCCTCTTCCAAAAATCTTCTGTCTTTGATAATCTTAAATTTCGTGTGATCGATCTGCTCTAAAGCTTAACATGACAACTTGGACTTTTCCAACCATCTTTTGTTCAAGGATTTGTGTAAGCAAAAGGTTGGTGATCATATTCATTTGTTATTTATGTTTCAATGCATTTGTCACCAGTTGTTGTAGGTTGAAGCAATAAGGAGATTAGTGAAGAACCCAAAGTATGAAAAACAAACAAGAAATGAACTTATAGGACCATATTTGCACACTAAACCTTGATTTTAATATTATTAGAGCAAGATCTAATAAGGTTAGAATAAGGTATAAATAAATTTGATTATGATTTGAAAATTATTTGCACTTTGTTCAAACAAGATTAGAATATGCTTTGATATATAGATATATATATATATATATATATATATATATATATATATATATATATATATATATATATATATATATATATATATATATATATATATATATATATATATATATATATATATATATCATCATCATCATCAAAAAAATTATCTTGATCGGGCACAAATCTCGAGACAAAATCAACCCGGAAACTTCAAAAATTAAATTCGGGATCACATGAACTCGAATTTTAGTAAACTTATATTCAAATTGAGCGTCTCGGAAATATGAACCCAACGGCACCAAATTCAACTCAATATGAGCCCAAATGAGTACAAATCAAGGACCCGAAGCGCTGTTGGAAAGTTCGCACCACAATTTGAGTTACCAAACAGTTTTCAAATTTGACAATCTTATACTCAAATCGAGCAGCTCGACGAGACGAATCCAACAGGCCCAAGATCACCGAATTCTGAAGTCATTAAGACCTTCAAATGCATGATAAACGATCCATGATTAAAGGATTCAATATCGGCCGTTCATCTGAACCACTCCATATTTGCCCCTAATCCCTCATCTATTTATGGATCATGCCACTCCAGAAAATCTATAAATAAACCCATCATTTCTCTTGAGAGGGGACCCAAGCAAGAAGAAGAGAAGAGAATGATAGGAGGGAATAGTTCATCATCGACCACCGCCAGAGTTCTACTCGACGCCCGACGTCGAAATTCTTCCCAAGTGACACCAAAATTCTGCCCGACGCCAGAATTCTACCA
This sequence comes from Dendrobium huoshanense, assembly GCA_016618105.1. Taxonomy (NCBI): domain Eukaryota; kingdom Viridiplantae; phylum Streptophyta; class Magnoliopsida; order Asparagales; family Orchidaceae; genus Dendrobium; species Dendrobium huoshanense. The sequence continues at coordinate 95,881,571 of CM028347.1, forward strand.
GACTTTCAAACGACGCCGAAATTCTCCTTGACCTCCGAAAGACACCAACATTTCGCCCGATCTCCAAGTGATGCCGGAACTTTGCTCGACGTTGTAACTGACTTTCAATTCTAAAGAGATTCATTGTAATTTGATCGTCCTAAATTTTAAGGACGAGTCAGCCTCTTGTACTTCAAACGAACACTAGTAGAACTATTTCAACTGGGCGTGGCCCCGTGGTTTTTCCCCTTTCAGGGTTTTCCACGTAAAAATCCTGGTGTTGCTATTTCTGCTTTGTTTGTGTACTAGATATTCGTACAATGCTGAGACGGAAGTGTTTTAACTCTATCGCCGCATATATTCTAGTCCGCAACAATATTATTCTCATTATCTTAGATGAATTAAATTGATTTGACATACTTTGCTATGCATATAGACGACCACTCTAATTATATATCTAGAAAAGCATTACATTGCTTAGGTCTCATAAAAAGTTGAGGGTGTAATATATCAAATTATTAGGCATTTAATTTTAATGGAAAAATCCCACATTATAGAGCTTTTCAATGCTCTTGATCTATAGTTATTTAGAACTATGTTTCAATGACCTTTGTTGAGGATGATTGGTGTTAGGAGAATGAGGGATGTTTCCTTATGTTTAAGAGAAGAACATACAATTTTGATTAGTTGAATTAACACCAATCATTGGGTTAAGATTTAAAAAAATTTTATTTGAGGAGACTTTCAAAGAGTTGAGTGATAGCATTAGGCTTATTGATAATTAGTTGGTGGATGTCAAGAAATTTAAGAATGCATGCCTAAAGAAACCAATCATGTTTTGCACAAAGAGGGATGATATATGGAAGCAAGGTTTATATTATCTCGTTGATGGAGTTCTACTCAACCATATTAAGCATAATGCAATAGCTGAGCCCTCAAAATTAATTTTTACTTATAAGAGAGACGGTTTTGAGAATTTCCCTCCTTAAAATGTTTGTTTTGCCCTAACAAAGAATTGGCTACCCAAAATCCTCTTCTTTCATGCACGCTGCACGCAAACAATTGTCTCTCTCGTCACAGTGATCTCACACATGTTGTATGAACACTACCACTGAGCCTCCCCTCTTTTTCTTTCTCTCCTATTAACTTCTTATGCAGATGCTCGCTACTCCTATAATTTTACCTGTATGATGATTGTTTCGCTCAAAGCTGCCAGGTAAGTTTGTGGATCATTCCATGCCCACTATTTTCTTTGTTTACCTAAGTGTGTTATCATAAAAATTTCATGTATACAATATATCCATCAATATTTTGATATCATGTCCCTTGTGCTTTTTGTTCTCTTGTATAGAAAAAGAAGTTTCAATTGTTTTTAGTGGTTTTTTATTCACCTTTTTAAGATCATTTTCCTTTTGCTTAGTGCTATCTTGGATAAAAAAGAAGCTTCAATTATTTTTAGTGGGTTCTAATCAATATTTTTTATCCTTTTATGGTCATATGTAATGGCAATTGCCAGCTAGCTTCTCTCTCTTCCACACAATACTTTGCTTTTTTAAAGCCCATTCATTTATCAAATTCAAAATTCAAAATGAATGAATTTACAACTATATTGTAACTGCTCCAAGCTAATTGTAAAGTCAAATGGGAATTTGTTGTAAGAAAAGTCATTATTGAAATTATTATGGCTGAAATAAAGAAAATTGTTTAGAGGAACCAGTTGTTATGGTGTTTTTAATAAATCAGATATGTTTTTTCATAAATTCAGTTAACTTTTTAACAAATCTTTTTTATCCCCTTCAATCTAATGAGCATTTGTTATAATTCCTTTATTATTGACTTAAAGGATAAATTTACATCAGAGTAAAATAATGACTATAATTTTTTATTGGATAAAGTATCACATCTTTACAATAATTTTAAAATTGATGTTTCAAATGTGAACTCTATATTTAAGATTCACCGATGATTAGTACGATGAGTTGAAGAAATAACAAACTTGCATCATTATCGTGTTGGTTTATTTTATATTATTGTTAAAGCTAATATTGAGTTACTTCTTTTATATGATATGTATAAAATCAGGTAATTCATTCTCTACATACGATAAGGGGAAAAAAATTCAGCTTGCAGAGTTATATTTAGTTGATTTTCGTACCATTGAGCTTGTGGCTCAATGACTCTTAAACACCAATTATATGTCTATATTATTTATATGTGTATCAATTATAAGTTCTCATCTTTGACTAGTATTGTTGAACTTACCAAATAAATTGTTAAGATTAAGAATGATGTTGTGTATCCCTTAATTTGCAGACTTATTTTCTTAGTATTTATTTTATAAGTTGCTACAACTACTATGAAAAGAACATTTTTTTGTCAAGAGGATTGTCAAGCATTAATTAAATAACAAAACGAGGCAATAATTAAATAACAAACTGAGTGATAACAAATTTAATGACTATTTAGCACTATACATTAAGCAAAAAATATTTATTTTGATTTCATAATTTAATTCCTAATGAAATCAAAATGCAATATTATTAGAAAATGTAAAATAGATTGTAAAGCTTGTAATTATTTTTTAATTCTATAATCATAATGAAATCACTACAAAAAAATGGGGCAAGCAGTGCGTGAAGCTTTGGAATCAAGTAGGCAACGAACACACGATCGAAATGAAGAATTAGGGCAAGCTCGTTTTGGATTGTGTATAAGATGATAGTTAATTTATTGATATGGTGTGGCTCCTTGATTTTTTTTTTTTTTTGGCTTTGTGTTTTTTTACATTAAATACCGGTCTTCTTTATTTTATGCTATATTTTTTATTTCTTGTTTGTTTTGTTGCATGGTTTTACTTCCACAATAGAATGAACCATACCCGAATTCAATCAATCCTAATCTAAAACAAGAATTTTGATTTAAAAAAAAAAATTTAGAATATTTTTTTTTAAATTAAATTGTGAAATTTTGTTAATTTCTACTATTATTAGATACATATAAAATCAAATCTAATATATATAAAACTACGAGAGGACAAAAACCCTCCCATCGCGTTTATTCTGGGAGAATCGAAAGCATGCCGTCGGCTTAAACAAAAAGCAAGGAGGCGGCTTCTCTTGCTCCAAAACCCTCTCTCCAAGAAAACCCTATATTTAGCGAACTACCGAACTAGGGTTTGAGATCTCCATGGCGGATCCAAGAATTTTCGGCCGCAGCGAGGATTCCGATCGCCGTCAAGAACCTGGCCGCCGACTCTACGATCCTTACAAGGACCTTCAAATTCCCTATCGTGCCATCTACGACCTCCCCACCTCACCGGAGTTCCTTTTCCAGGAGGAATCCACTGCTCAGCGCCGCTCTTGGGGCGAAAATCTCACCTTCTACACAGGTATCGGTTACCTCGGCGGCGCCGCCATTGGCGCTTCCCTTGGACTCTATAAGGGCGTTAAGGCCGCCGAAGCCGGGGATACGGCAAAACTACGTGTAAATCGCATCCTCAATTCTTCCGGCCAGGAAGGCCGCAGGATGGGTAACAGGCTTGGTATCATCGGGCTTCTTTATGCTGGGATGGAGAGCGGCATGGTGGCCGTGAGGGATTCTGATGATTGGATCAATAGTGTTGTTGCAGGGCTTGGTACTGGCGCGATATATAAAGCTGCAAATGGACCAAGGTCGGCGGCTATCGCTGGAGCGATTGGAGGGTTGATGGTGGGAGTTGCTATGGCAGGGAAACAGGTGTTGAAAAGACATGTTCCCGTTTAGGTTTTGTTCTGAATCTTCGATGTTAAGTATACTAGTGTTTGATTTTTTATGTAGCTTTGAAGTCATAAGCATTACAAATTTTGTCTCACATATAGTAGTGTGGATAAATTGTGGGTTCGGAACCTTGGTTAGCAATTTGTGTTTGAGTAATTTGCCGACAATTCAATTTATTTGGTGCCTTTGATATGGCCCAACTGTTCTTTCGTTATATAGCTAGGAGCTTTTGGGTTTGGACTCTTTATTGGCATTTATATATTCAGTTGAGCTTGCCTGTTTTTTGATATTTTCTTTTCTCCATCTTTTTACGGATAATCTGTAAATGGGCTATCGAGATGGTAGGATGGAATGATTAAGTTTGCATAACGTTTTCATGTAGATTTTGGAAACCATCATCATATTTCATACTTATAGGAAATAATTTCTGAGGTGAACTGACAACGGCACATCTTGCTGTTCTGAAAAAAGTTTAGCCTGCCTTGTGCTAGGGGTTGAAAATTCAGTGTGCTTGAATGTTGCTGTGCATTAATTTTAGAACGAAGCCTTGTTTGCTGTTGGTTTTTGATATATTGTGTGTATGTAGTTTTGTTTGCATCTTCCCATTATTCTTCCATTAGCATTTTATCCTCTTTACTTGAAATTTATCTTATGAAGTTTTAAAATGTTGTTGTACTGCTGGTTATGGTTTGCATATTACACAATGTGATGCCATGCCAAGCTGTGCTTAAGCTCAGCGCTATGAGATGATAAATCCTTGTTCATACTGATCTGAATGCATGAGGTTATTTATTGAACTTGCAATATTGGGTTTGAAGAACAAGGTCATTTTGAGTAATTAGCTTGAACTTAAAATTAATTTTGAGTGCTATCTGATGCTTCAGTTGGCTTCTTCAGTTCCTTGTTTGCCATAGCTAATTTATCTTTCAGAACAGTACTTTTGGTATTCATTTTTTGTTCAGGAATATAAACTTTTCTATAATATTTCTATACATGCGTGCATCATATGCATTTAAACTGGCCCGATCAAAGTGACTGCCAACTACATCCTTTTTTCTGTTGGAAAATAAACATTTTGAAGTTGCATGTAATATGATTTTCATATCTTGTTGATGTTGCCTAAGATTTTTAGCATATACCTGATTATCTGTTTAAGAACATAGTACTAGTTTTGCATTTCTAGATGGTAGAAGTGGATTTGTTCTTTAGCTGGAATACTTCATAAACTGTTTTCAGCTTTTAATTGAAGCTATAATGTTTCAGTGATTTCATGGCTAGCTTGTATTTATACCCTAGTTTCTGGTCATATGTTTCGTTTTAGGGATTTTACAGTCTCACACAATACTACAATGTGTCACCTCTCCCTACCCTATCCCACCACATGTGAATGCTGATATGATTGTAAATTTATGTATTATGAAGATTGGGATTGATAATTCCAATATTAATTTTTGCAGTTGGGGTTTTACTTTGAATTTTGTTTAGCTTAATCATGATTATTGGTACATGTTAGGACGCTAGTGCTTGTACATTATTGTTGTTCCTTACTATCCTTTATATGTTACTGCTCCTGTTATCTAGGGTTTATTTTAGATGCGAAAGTTTTGTTTGCCAGGATACAATAATTGAAAAACTAATTTCCTAATATTTTAATCATGCTTAATTTGGATGAAATGAATGGTATTATCCTTGAATTTATTTTTAGGGAATTTTCTGTAGGTATTGGATTAGCCTAAGATTCTCAACTTATACCATGCAACATATCGTTAATTCTTGATTGAAAAAAAAAATTGTCAACTTATGTTTTGAAAAAAAAGTCAACTTATTCCAATAGATGTGTGAAAATGCTTAGGTGATAAAGGAATTTCTTGGCTTGCTAAACTTTTTAATATTATTTTGAAGACTAAAAACATGTCAGATGAGTGGAGTGTGTTGATTCCTTTTTTTTTTAAATAAAGGTGATTAACATGAGTGTCCAAATTATAGAGGAATTAAGTTGATGCGTCATTCATTAAAATTATGGGAGAGGGTAATTGGAAGTTACGACGTGATACTAATGTTTCTCAAAATCAATTTGGATCATGCCGGGTAGGTCTACTATGGAAGCTATGCATTTGTTGAGAGGTTTGATGGGGAAGTATGTAGAGAATAAGGAGGGTGTGCATATGGTATTTATTGATTTAGAGAAAGCATATGATCAAGTTCCAAGAGAATTGTTATGGAGAGTTTTAGAAAAGAAAAGAGTTACTAATGCTTATATTCAAGTCATTAAGGATATGCATGCAAGTGCTGTTATTTGTGTTCAAACACAAGGTAGTTTGACCAAGTGTTTTTCTATTTCGGTTGGATCACATCAAGGATCAGCTTTAAGCTCATATCGTTTTGCTTTAGTCATGTATTTTTGCAAGAGGATGTACCCTAATGTATGCTTTTTGCTAATGATATTCTTCTTGTTAGTAAGACTAGAAATGGAGTTTAAGGAAAACTCGAATTATGGAGGTCAACTTTAGAGTATAGGTTTTTGTTTGAGCAAATCTAAAACAGGATGCATGGAGTGTAATTTTAGTAGTAATAGGTCTAGTGGGGTTTGTGACTTTGGGTGATCAAGTCATTAAAAATAGTGCATATTTTAGATATCTCTGGTCTATTGTTCAATGTGATGGTGAAATAGATGGGGATATTATTAGTAGAATTCAAGTTGGATGCTTGAAGTGGAGGAATGATTCGGGCTTGTGTGATAGAAATGTACTCAAATTTAAGGAAAAATTCTATAAGATGGTGGTGAAGACTTGCAGTATGGCCCAGAATTTTGGCCATTAAAATTTAAAAGAGAAGCAAGTGTTGCAGAGATGAGGATGCTCAATGTATGAGTGGCTTTATTCTTAAAGACAGAATGCAAAACAAGTATATTGTGAAAAGGTTGGAGTCGCTCTAGTGGTACATAAGATTACATAGAGTCGTCTTAGATTGTTTGGTTATATAAAATGTCGGCCTTCTGATAACCTGGCTAAGAGAGTAGATGTTTTAGATCTGGCCTATGTTAAGAAAGGTAGAGGTAGACTGAAAAGACTTCGTTAGAAAGCATTAGAAATGATTTTTTTTAATTAAATTTAAATGAGAATTTGCTCTTAATAGGACACAACAACAACAACATCAAGCCTTTATCCCACTACGTGGGGTTGGCTACATGAATCATTTTTCTCCATTGTGACTCTTAATAGGACACAATGAAGAAAAAATGATTTATGTAGCTGACCCACATAGTGGGATAAAGGCTTGATGATGATGTTGTTGTTTACATCGTGAGGAGCCTTTTGTCCTTGCTTTCAATTTTCTTATTAATTTTGCTATGCTATATCTGTGGCTTTTCCATTAAATGATGTGCCATGTTCTTCCTATTGTGACAACAAATATGCAAACATTTGCTAGGACTTCATAACCTAATATGATTGTTATGATGTCCTTAAAAGTGGTGCAGCACAATTTCTTCCAATTGTAGTGAAACTTGGGCATTGTTGATTAGGTTTTGAATTAAATTGGATTTGCTATATGGAATTTATGACATTGAATAAGAAGACAATAAAATTTGTGGACATAATGATTTGAAGAAGAATTAATATCACTTGTTTGCAAGAAACAAAATGAAAATGGAAGAAACCTAGAGTTATTGGATAAGTATATACTTCATTGTATCTTGGTATGGTTAATAATATGCATGAGGTGGGGATATTAGTTTATAGAGAGTTGAAAGAGAACATTGTCAAGGCAAATTTGATTATTGATATGGTGATTATTGTTAAGGTAATAGGGTAGGGACTAGATTTTGCCAGGACGACTTATTTTGGTTTAATTGAGACAGGCATGAGCTATAAGGAAAATTTACTGTAGTTAGATCTATGGTGGAATCTACTTTCTCTCAAAAGCCCATTGTCACTATCTTTCTGCACAACCTTCCTATATCTCGATGACAAATTCAATGTAATGCAGATTTTGGTTGCGACATATTTCGAGCACATGACATTGTAATAAAGATCACATGCTTTACAAAATAAGAATAACACTTTAGCACATTGTTACTTTCAAAAGTGCAGTTACTTATTCATAAATAAACATTTTTTTAGAAGGGAAGATAATTCCTTTTGGGAAGGTTGTAGGTATTAGTTATATATATATATATATATATATATATATATATATATATATATATATATATATATATATATATATATATATATATATATATATATCTAATGATTATATTGGAAATAATCAAAAGAAACAATTTTGCTAGGAGAAGATTGTTTTACTCCATAGTTCATAAGTTGTTTAACAATATTTTCATTGGATTTTGAAGACCATGAGGACGCCAAATGATTTAAGAAGAATTTTTATGATACCACCATTTTAGAACATAAGTGACATTGGAGATTATGTTAATTGTTAGAGAATCAATCTTAAGTCCTATAATAAAATAATAGGAGAGAAACTTAACATTGCCTTCGAAAAATAATAGTAAGGTTTTGACAATGATTCAACTGTGTTTATCAGATGAGGTATTGATAAAGATCTTATATGAGATACTGCATAAGGTTTATGTATCAAATTGGTTTTAACTATTGGGGTAGCTCATGGAAGCTTGAATGGTACGAAGAATGATGTAGGTCCTAGAAAAGTGAGAGATTTTTTGGAATCTATTGCTGATAATTATGGACGAGTACTGCAAACTAAAGTTTATGCTAAGTGGAATCTTTCAAAGGACAAAAGGGCATTATATGACACGGAAAAATTCAAAATAAATAGTTAACAACAATTAAACAAAGTTTAGAATGCCACTGATGGATAGTTATTGCAAAGCCCTAATTAACCTTTGCAACTGATGACATGGATGTACTGAACAGAGATGTATTCAAAATAGGGGTGCAGACGAGTCGAGTTTAGGCCCTTATCGAGCTCGGCTCATTAGTTGGAAAGCGAGCTCGAGTTCGAGCTCATCTCACTGTAAACAAGCTCAACCGGCTTATGAGCCATGGGCGGGAATTTTTAAATTTAGGCGTTATTTTTAAAACTTAAGCGAGATTTTTAAAACAAATTCAAAATTTAGAAAAAATATGAAATGTTTAGGTGGTTTTTATTATTTTTTTAATATTTAAATTTAAGAAATAAAATAAAATTATTTTAACAATATTAATATTTATTCTAGCCGGCTCGCGAGCTCACGAGCCGAGCCAGCTCAAGCTCAAACTCGAGCTCGTTTACTAATCGAGCTCGACTCGTGAGCTCGATAAGCTCGGCTCGCGAGCTCATAAATGAGTCGAGCTCGAGCTCGGCTTGTCTCATTGTAAACGAGCTCGAACGGTGCATTGAAAATTCATACCCAAGTGGGAGTGTGGAGTTTAATTTCATCAACTATTATGGATAAGATTTTATCTTAGTTTTTCTATATTGCTGGCTACCACAAAATTCTAATTGAATGTAATGATAATGTCCTAAATAAAGATTATCACAAACAAAATCCTAAAGAAAGAAAGGAAAAAGTCTTGCAGGTGCTTGCAAGGTAGTTCTTTAACTTTTTCAATAAATAGAAGTCTACCTTTCATCTGTGCACCTGGTGACTGCATCTTCTCATAGCTTTTGTCCAATATCTCTATGTTTATTTGAAGTGTATAATTCTTCATATTTTTAATTTGAAGTTTAGTGAATTATTTGATCTCTGTGGAGTTTGTGGGCACACTCATTCCTAACAACAATCTTATAAAATTGCAATTAGTTAATTAATGTTGCCTGGTTCTCTAGTGTTTAGAGGGTAAAGCAACTAATTGATAAACAAATCAGGTCTAGTAAAAATGAGTATGCGTGTGAGATGGATGGTTATATGAATCATTGTTCTCTATTGTGTCTTGTTAAGAGTCATTTCTAATCTTTTTCTAACCAAGCCTTTTTAGGTTCACCTCTACCTATATTAACATAAGCAAAATTTAATGCATTTACTCTCCTAACCGGGTCATCGGAAGACCGCCGGTTTATGTTACCAAGGTTTATGTGACCAAACCATCTAAGATGACTCTCCCCAATCTTATCTTTAGTTGGAGCTACTTTAACCTTTTTTCATGTATATGCTTATTTTGTATCCTATTTCTAAGAGTAAAGTCACTCATCCACTTGATCATCTTCATCTTTGCAAACTTTGCAACACTTATACATACTTAATTTGTCTATATTGTTCAAGTTCATTTAGTGTTTGAATAACCATGAAGATTTCTTGGCTAAATTTCAGCTTAAGATTGATCATTTAATATTTGCCAAATGAACTTTGGATTACTTATAATTTTTCTGCTGTTGTTAGAATTTGTTTGAAACCTGCTTTCTCAAACGCAATTTTATCCTACTTTTTAAATGAGCTTTTATGAAGCAAATGATGGGAAAAACTGCGTAGAAATTTTCTTATTGTTTTCATCCAAATAGACTATTTTGTTGTATGTTTATTTTAATGATTAAAGTAGTTGAATAGCCATAGTTAAAGAAAACTCATCCAGAAAGGAGAATCAGAGAACTAGCAGGCTGATTAAAGTTTAATTTGAAACAGCTTTTTAGTTAAAAAAATTTTTGAACTAAAAAATTTACATAGTTTTGATTAGAACATAGATTAATTATATATTATATTCACGTTAAATTAAAATTGATGACTATAGGACTATAAAGTCCATCTTAATATAATTTTGGTGACACTTAACAAGAAATTTCTCCAACTATCAGACTAACAACAGAGGTAGAGTTTCATTCATATAAAATAACGTTGATGCGAGTGACACTTAGCAAGAACAATAAAGGATTCCCAATTGATTCTTCCAAATAATTATAATAAGACTAATAACAAAAAATCATGCTCCTGCTGAATTTCTAGTTTTCACATACAATACATAGATATAACTGGAGAAAGAGAGAAATAAAGGAGAAATTGTGATGGAATATATATATATATATATATATCCATCCGCTGTCATTTCTAAAAAGGTGCTTGGCAGCACTAATCCTCGGCTGACCTAGCCAAAAACCTGCTCCAGAAACCTCCAGGCCTGCACTTTATTGGGTCCTACTTTAGAGACGTTGCCACTCGAGAGGAATCGTGAACGGGTTGGGGGGTTCCCAACCATACTCGCCCACCAATCAAGCTAAGCAATGGCGAGTATTCTCTCTTTTTTGCTCTTTTTTCTCCAAGCTAATCGTTTCCTCCTATTAAAAGATAAATTCAAATGTCCGCAGGCCATGCTTTTGTTTTTTCTCTTAAATTCTCTAAAACCAACAGTAAACTTCTGTTCTGATTGCCAATGCTTATATAAATTACTAGAAAAGTCTGGTAATTCCATATAAGCTAACCAGGTCTGATTGAATTACTCCTCAGATGGAAAACTAAGTGCAGCTGTAGCCATGGCTGAGGCACCTTCGTAAGTCTGATTGCCTCCAATAAATCCACTCATGTGGACAAATACACATCCAGGAATCCCTGACTCCTTGGAAAGATCTTCATCTCTCAGGCCCCTCCATGGCAATGGAAGCGGCTTTCGGCTTTCAAACTTATCTAAGGATACTGCCACAGCCTGTATCCTCCAACTTTCACTCCGATCATCCTATGAAACAGTTCAAAATTGTTAAAATTGGGGGAATTTATCATCATTGAAATCAGATAAAGGAAGCCTTTGGATTATGCAAGAGGAGGAGCTGACCTGATAAAGAACATATTTGATGGTAGGTTCAATCTTTAGCTCTTCTTCAAGCTCAAATAAATGAAGCTTCCACTGTTTCAAGTTATGATGAGTAAAATAAAACAATATTGAGTCCTTCAAAGCAGTTATTAGGACAGAATAAGTGAAACCAATGACCATAATTCGAAATAAAATAAATAAATAAAACAGAAGCGTGAAGTAAATCTGAAAGTTTTCCTTATTGGAATGCAATTCATGTTTGATTTATTCTTAATTTTTTTCTTTCCTGGTTCTATTTAAGTGTAAGTAAAATGCTTATGATGTTGGCTTGATGTGTTCACTAGCAATTTGAAATTTTTGTTAGACCAAACTTGATATTGCATGATTTCCACTAAACCCATTAAATTCCATATATTGACAAATTCAACATAATTAAAACAAACATATATATATATATATATATATATATATATATATATATATATATATATATATATATATATATATATATATATATATATATATATATATATATATATATATATATAATAAAAAAGCGTGAAGTAGATCAGAAAGCTTGTGTTTATTGAATGCAATTCATGTTGATTGATTCTTAGGCTTCGTTTGAGACGGTTTTTTTGTTGCTTCTTAAAATAGCTTTTTAGTATAAAAATTAGGAAAGTCATCCCAAATGAAGTCTTATTTTTTTGTTTACTAGTTTATTCCAATTGCAAAAATGCTTATGTTGTTGGCTTCTATATGAATGAGATGTGTTCTCTAGCATTTTATCTAACTCATTATTGCATGATTTCAACTAAATTCATTCAATTCCAATCGGCACCAGTAGAGTTCATAAGCACTACATAATGTAAATTTATATTTTTTTCAACTTCCCATTGCCTTCCATGTTTCTTATTTTTGCTGCCAACACCGGTTCTACTGCTCTTTCCAGGTCCTACATCTGCTTTTTCTCATTATTTCACTGCAGAACTGTCCACCCCCTTCTCTGTTCTTTCCACAAGCTACTTTCTCGCCTAGGACATTTTTTTCCGTCTCCGCTACCTTGTCTTTCCCGCTAAAAGCAAAGTTGCAACCTTCATATTTCCGCTATTGGATGGCTTTCTTACTGCTTCGTAAAGCTGCTTTTTAGTACACACAATTTTTAAATACAGAAAAAAACAGTTGTCTAAAATTGTCCCAGAGAAAGCCTAAGCTACAATTTCCATAATTCATACTGATGAGGACATCGAAGATCAACGGCTACGATCGTGTCTATTTATTTTCATGTATTTTATTTGTTATTTGTACTTTTCCATTTCTACCCTCACTTGAGGGCTTTATTTTATGTTTGCCCTAGGGGCAATTGTGTCTTTTATTTTCCTTCATGTATTTGGCTATTTAAGCCTTCCTCCTCTTGGAGAGGGGATGATGAATATTGATAATGAAAATGTTATGTGCTTGGTGATCTCTTAGTGAGTTCATGAGAGGAGAAGCCTGAGGAGGGTAATTTGCAATACCCGTCAACCTTTGGAAGAGTCCAAGGTTCGCGATTTTACGATCTCTTTGTGAGTTCGTTAGCTTACTTTTACCTTATTTGTATTTTGTTGTCATCTCCTTTCTCCCCCACTCACTCCACCACCCCTTCCAACTTCCCCACCACCGGTGGCTCAACCTCCTCCACCCAATTCATCTTGTAGCTCCACCACCAAAATCCCACCCACCTACCTAGCCTCAACCCGCCATCTAGCCACCCCCCTTCCCCCTTTGCCGCCGGCCACCATCATAATTTCCCCTCATTATGATGATTTCAATCACCATAATGACTTCCTAATTTAGCTCAAGCATGAGAGGGAAAATTTGAATTCATTTGAAATTCAAATTCGAATTTCAAATTCTTTCCATATAGGGAATCCTAAATTAGGAAAGTATCATTCATGAACTCAATTTCAAAATAAATCAAATTGGATTTATTAGTCCCTTTTCTCAATTTGAAATTTGAAATTCAAATTTCAAAAAAAAAAAAAAAAAAACTTATTTGCAAATCTAAATTAGGAAAGTGCATAACTCCAAGCTTATTTGAATTTCAAATTAGATTTGAGTTGTCATTCTCTTTCCTAAATGACATAAATTGATTTGGAAGTTACAAATCCCCTCCCCAAATCCCTCCCTCTCTCTCTTGAAACCGCCGGCCCCATTAATGGGTATTACCCATTAAATGCCAATGAAACCTAAGCCTTAATTGGATTTGAATTCAAATTTTCAAATTCAATTCCCTCCAAATTCACTTAAATCTGAATTAATTTCAGATTTATTAACTTTCCCTCCTCTCCTTTTCATCTAACATAATCCCCTCTCAATCAAACACTTGTTGTCTTGCACTTTTGGAGATTACAATTTGCTATCCAGAAGATTTCCAGCATCCTACAGCTGCTGTCCATGGAGTTTCTGCAAAGATCACGGGCTGTCCTGCTGTCCGGATACTCCTGTTTACTGTCCTGAAAGTTCATGGCTGCTGTCCTGAAAATTTCGGCTAGACGAGCTGCTGTCCTGCTCTCCTAGAACCTCCGGTTTGCTGTCCTGAAGCCCCACAGCTGCTGCCCAAAGATTCCAGCAGGTTCCTAATGCCGTGTCGCCATCCGGAAGGCCTCTATTTGCTGTCCAGATTTTCTGGAAACTGCGGGGTGACTGTCCAGAACTTTCCAACGTGCCAAGATTGTTGTCCAGAGAATCCTGAACCTCTCTGATGCTGTCTTTCCAACCGAACTGCTGTCCCCTTTCATTTCAACCTTCCAACGACTTACCCAGAGCTCGCATCTCTCTTGCCTTTGGGTAAACTCTTCACCCGACTCTTTTATCTTCGATGTTGCTTCTCAACTGTAGTCTTAATAGATTCATGACGATCACATTAATGCTTCCCCGCTAAAGCCTAGTAATTAGAATAGTTGAGTGAGGGATCTCTTGTAGTGACTAATCTTATTGTTAGCATAGGGATATATTGTTGAAACCATCCATGTATGCAACGTTAGATTAAATTGACTGTTTTCTGATTTTAACTTTTCTGCACGTGATTCGTCCTAAGCTCGTCTTACCGCTCTTAGTGTTTTATTGCGTCGTTAAATTCAACATTAAGATATAATTCTTTGTTCCAGGAATATTACGTGTGCAAATTCCTTAAAGCAATTCATTCATGCATGTACGTTTCACATCACATACCCTAAAATTCCTCTATGTTCTATGGTAAAATTTATCCTATATTGTAGGGTTTTGGAAGTATTTATGCGGAATTTATGGAAAGGTGACTACTATTGGCATTAATGATGAATGTATTGGAGCCGATTGTTCTTGAGTAGAATTCTACATATTATGTTCAGTTTCTTATTTTTGGCCCTTTTAGGCTGTACATATGATCCCTGAGGCATGCATAATTCAGTGGAGATTGAATATTAAAATAAAATTCCAATTCTTCTCTATTGTGTTTGTTGGATGTATTTTTTGAGTGTTTCACAGGTGTAGACAACTACTTCCTAAGGCGAAACTCTTTGTACTTGGATGAGCTTGTTTTTTTCTTTATAGTGATATTCATCTTTATTCTTATCTTTGAAATTATTTAATCTTTGCATGCTTGAAATTATCAAGGCAGATATAAGCTCAGACATCATTTTGTTCATATGTAATTAAATTGTTGGCAACATGACTGATTGTAACATTTAGTTAGAAGCACTCTGAAAAGCATTTCATTTTCTCGAGAAGAGTGCAACCGCATTAAGAAGTGTAACATTACCTCAAGAAGCATGCTATTGATACCCTAAGAAGCATACAACTACCCTAAGAAGCATGTTATTATTTATAAAAAAAGAAAATTTTATTAAATAATGTATATTGAAAAGCGGGTGAGTACGCTATGTAAATGTATCAAAAAAACATAAAGGTGATGGTGTAAGCTCATCGAAAAACACACAAATATTAAAAGCAAGTGAATGCAATGTAAGTGCACTAAAAAGCGTGCAAGCGTATCATGATAATGCACAAAAAAACGTACAAGTGCATTACATAGGTGCACCAAAAATAACACAAGAATCTTAAAAAAATGTGTGAATACATAGTGCAAATGCACCAAAAAATATGTAAATGTACAGTGTAAATTCATCAAAAAACTTGCATGTCACTCAAAAGAAAATTAAATATTCTCGCATGTGTTCCAACCAAATATGCCACTCCTAAACTTGAGATACTAGAATGTTCAACGGATTTTAGACCCGATTCCAGAAAAAAGAGAAAGCGCTTATGGGAGTACAAGGCAAGTAATGACAATTAAGTTGCGTTGGAAAAATGTTCAAGTAAGCGCATAAGACTCACAGTTATGGGACTGGGAATTAGAGGGAGGACAAGGGCTTCAGGAAAGGGAGACACTAGATGTGGAGCAAGTGCAATCGGAGAAAGGCAAGCTAAGGTGGCCACTAGAGAAGGGCAAGCCAAAGCAATCACTAGAGAGCCAAAAGCATGCAAGTGAGAACAGTTCAGGCGTAAGTGGGTATTACGATCTAAAAATTTTGGTTGACATTATTCACTTTCATGTGTTATGGATATCTCAACAAGAGAGAGATCCGTGCACTTTCTAGCTCATCCAAAAAAGTTTACATGCCCAAAGATTGAGCTCTGCTATCACAACTTTGGAACAAAGAATCGTAGTTATAAAAAATCATCTGCAAAATCGAATTAGTACATGTGTAATTTATTGGGCATAGTACATGGTGGGTTCTTAAGGCTAATTAAGCGCCATCTTCAATTAATTAGGTTCTTGATCTGAATTGGATGAAATTGAGCCTAACGTTAGGATTTGATCCAAACTAATAGGAGTCTTAACAATTTAATTAAGCTTAAATAACTTCAAAAAAAAATAAAAATCCTCTTTTAGGCCAATAGATTTAACTTCGCTCTCTTGAGTTCTTGTGAGCCTCAGAGCGAAGGATGACCAAGGATTGGTTAAATCCTAAGGGTGAACAGGTAAGAGAATACTAGATTTGCCAGTCTGTAGCACATGCTAGAAAAATTCCTCCTACCTATATTTTTTGTAGCCGTCCCACCTATGTATTCTAAAGCAATCAGTACAGTTTCTACAGTTAATGTGTACAGAACTGGGAATAGTATGAAGAAAATGATATTATTTAGTCCGCTTCATAAGTTTCAGTAGAAGACAATGCTACAAAGCCAGAAGGACAAATCAAAGCTCTATCCAGACACCAAAAGCAAAGAAAGCAGATGATAAATATGGGTATGCAAAGGTGTAGTTTTGGTAAATAAAACAAGAAAAGCCACTTATAGCGATTGATAAATAGAAAAATGAAACCATACTTACAGGGCAAAATTTGCTAAGAACAATAATTTCTCCACTTGGATCAATATTTCTTCTGGATTCTATGCATTCAATAACAATGGACCTTGCTGGTAACCATGAATTTGCATGATAACGAACTCTCTGAAATATTTCCAGGAAGAGTAAGTTTAGTTAGATTGATAAGTTTAAACAAGCTGAAATAAAGTATAACTGGAAGCTTAACATTAGAGAATGAGTGGTTTGAAGGGATTGCAGCATCAAGGCTTCGTTTGGTTATCCGGTACTTTTGTGAAAGATAGTTTTAAGAAACATCGGTTCAGAGAAATGAGTTTTCTAACGGAAAAATACATATAAAAAGCTTTCTTAAAACAGCAGAAAAATGAAAAAAAATAAAAATGATGTTATTGGGAACGTGGTTTAAGGGACAAACAATAAATTTACGGTTTTAAAAAGGAATAAGCACCAAAAATGCCCAATCGAACTAGGCCTAAATGGGTTGATCCCCTGATCTCGCTCCCCTGCTCCGCACACCCCACTTAAAGTAATAATTATCATAGTTCCATAACAAAAAAAGGCAGCATTATACTAATAAAGCAATCATAACCTCCAAAAACTCATTTCCAGCAAGCATCATTGCCTGCTCAAAGGCTGTATTTTCCTTCTCAGAAGATTGATCAGGATCCATCCAATCCAAATTTAGTCGACCAATCCGTGCAGACAGATGTGTGTTGTTCAAATATCTTGGAGGCTGATCTGTGTCATACCGACTAATTCCATTATCAATAGCATCAATGGCCTGTAGAATAAAAAACAACTAAAATTATGAACTTCTTGCAAACAAGTGCTAAAGAAATGCCGTAGACAGTAGCAAACTGATGCCATGTATTTATGTAAGCATGTTTTTGGTTTGCTCGTTAGCACTGGTAACACATATTTCCTTCCAATGTTCAGAATGCCACCTCAACAAAGCTTTTGTATATAGCTAGATATAGTCGTAGTACGTCTTGGTGTGTCTCATCAAGTTGAAGCTCCTTGGAAATAATCTCCATACCATAGTGCTGCAGTGGAAACCAGACAATAAAACAGCATTTAAGAAGCGTTGAAAATTCGACATCACAATGCCAATATGTTACATGGCCTATTTTCAAGTTAAATGTTACAAAAAAAAAGTACATGGACATTAGTGCTCGTATGCTCTTCACAAGAGCAGATCTTTTCTTAAAAGAACATGCGTCTGACTTCCGCATGCATCCATAATTGCCTTGTAATATCTGAACCTGCTTTAATCTAAAGTTAAAGATAAGTTATTTATGTTAAGTAACCAAGTTTATGTGAAACTGTCCCCAAAATATAATAGAACACAAAGTGCCTCTAAGTTTGTGTACTGTTAAGAGCGGCTCAATGCTATGTGGCATCCATAAGAGCATTTTAAGCTCCCAAAACCCCCTACGAGTGCGACCATACCAGCCCCAATGCACAGGATCTCATCAGAACTTCACAGTTAAGCGTGCTTGGGCGAGAGTAATACTAGGATGGGTGACCTCCTGGGAAGTCCTCATGTTGCACCCTTTGAAGAAAAAAAAAAGCTCCCAAAACCCCTAAAGACTAAGCATCGCACAACCTTAACAAGCCCGAGTGACATTTGAACTTAACACCCACGAAAGACCCCAATAGCACATATGTTATACACCAAAATAGATGCATTGATAAGGATACTACACCTGTCACTAAATTTTAGTACTCCAGAAACGATTCTCAGCACTCTGAATATTGTAATGGTGCGGCTTAATATTAAGATAGATAATGTAACACGTGTCATTGTCATTTTTTATTTTGGAACCTAACAAATAATTAATAAGCTAAACTTTTCTACTTCTTCAAATCACGTAGATTATGACACATAGAGTTCACAAAAGCCTAACTGCACCTAATTTTCTAATCACAGCATTACATGTCAGAAGTAAACATCTTGCATATTGAATTGTTTCGCTTATAAGCGTGCCGCCAAAATATAACTCTTATGTTGAAAACAACTTCTTATTCTATAAGCAAGTTAAACCCAAAAATCCATTGATCTTTGCATTTATCTTCACCCATCACCAAAAGTGAATCACTTAGATTAGAACCAAATAAACTTGTATTCCTTATGGCTGTCATTTGCACGATGCACCTTCTTCGAAGAATGAAAATCTATCTTAATATGCCTTTTTTTTTGCAGTAGAAGCAATTAATATTTACATTTTCTACGAGACTTAACTTCTGTCATGATTAGAGATAGAACCCTACTAAAAAAATCTCTTAACTAGAAAATAACTTAGCTAGCTTTTCATCTCCTATACTCTTAAGCTCAGCAATAATATTTTTAGAAAGAAATAAATTCTTGATATCCACTAAGCTGATTATGTCCCTCGTAGAATATGATGTCACATAAATGCTTATAAGAGGGAGGAAGAAGCAAAATAATTATAAATCTTGATTTACACCCCATCAATCATCACATAAATATTCCTCAAATCCTAGACAATAAAATTAAATTCATTAAGATAAATTTAATAGACATATCTTTCTACGTGAAGCAAATACCTTCCTATGCAAAACAAATAGTCAATGCTTTTGATATAGCCTATTAGAGAGAGGGTTTTGGTCATGTAAAAGTCACAACCCCTTCCCGATTGTCTCCTCTAAGTCCTCCATCAAGACCGCATCAATCAAATACACTTTGCCTTATCTTTTTCACTTATGATCTAAGGAGATTCTCAATTTCGCACAGCCATAAATGCTTACCAAAATCATCGATAGATTAAAGCACCATATATCTAATTTCTTCAAACTCTTCAATCCATCAAATATCTCTATCTCAAACTTCATGGCCATGGTACTCATCATTAGGCTCTAATACTGATTCTTAGACAAAACAACTAAATTTTATGTAGGAGCTCCTCTGAAAGCAAAATATGATAACCACAAAGTAATATTAAAATCAAGCATTACAATAAAATACCAAGATTTATGTAGCTCAGCTATATATGCCTGCATCTACAGATGCACAAAGTGATGCTGATGCACTAGTTAAAATGTTAAGTACCATAAAAACTCTAAATATTATTCCACTCTCTTATTTCTCTCTTAGTTTCTCTTTCTTCTTCTCCTTCTCCCTCTCTTTCCTTCCGGCTAACATCAAGAAAACGGAAGAAACAAATTGAAAACAAAACAAATGATATTATATAATATCTATAATTATGTTATAATATAATCACATGTCTTCTTCCTCCTCACTGTTTCCAAAGCAAGATATAATGTCCCTTCCCATTCTATGCCTTCTTAAATGGTCGCTGACAACAAAGTCCAAAAGCTTTCAGATGCAACTTGCAAAACTTTGATGTCCTTCACATTGCTAGCATAGGAGAATATAAAATTTGAAAAGTATTCTATATTTTGTCAGTACGGTGTATTTAATTGGTTGTACTTTTGTACTTATTCAAGATCATCCTATAAATAATATATAAGAAAGAGCCTTCCTCTCCAACATGATATTAGGTCAGGGTTAGGCCTATCCCTACCCCCGTCCTCTCTCCCTCCTCCAAAACCCCTCCCCATTCTTTCTACAAAAACCCCAATCTCATTTTTGCCGCACTAGCATTTCAATGTCTACCCATGCTTATAATCCCTTCCCAGCACATACTAACCGAGGCTTGTATTTGCTCGTCTGCGTTTGAAAATGCCTCCACTAACCCATTGATGTAGAACTATATGCGAAATTGGAGATTTGCACAAAATATTTAAGAGTAATTTCAGATTCCTTTATTAGTGATTTAAAACAACAAACTAAAACTAATAAACGGTCACTTTCGTTTAGGCCAAACTACACAAAATGCTAAGCGGAATAAAAAAAAACGTAGGAGAATTAAAGTAATGCATGCGGGATAGTTTCCAACATAATCCTTGTTTAACAACGGGATCTAAAAGCAAAGAAGTAACAAATCCTACGAATACTAGTGGATGGCAACAAGTAGACACAATCTCTTGCTTTGAACAAATTCTCATGAAGAATTTGGAATTCGAAAGTAAAAGAATCAAGGAGGAGAAAGAATCACCTTCACGGAGAGACGTCGTAGAAATCCCACGTACCTTCCAATAATTGTTCCGTCCAAGGTTAGATGAATTCTTCTCGAAGAAACGTCGTGATGTGCAAGGTTAAACTCAAGTTCCGGATTGATCTTCCATCTCCAATCAAAGAAGGAGCTACACCTTGAGAGGAGGGTGAAGAGAGAAAGAGAGAGGGGCAGTGGGGAGAGAATGGCCGGCGGGTGTGAGGAAGAGGGGGACGGCTAGGGTTAGGGGGGGATAGAAATTATTTTAACTCATAAATCTGAAATTATTTTCAGATTTGAGTGAGTTTGGAGGGAAAATCAATGGGCTTAAAATTTTGAATGCCTTGCAATTAATCCCCTTCATGAAGCATTAAAGGAGATGGGCCCAATCAAGGGGCCGGCGGCATGGAGAAGGGGGAGGGGATTCAATGAGGCTAATTAAGGATCCTTAATTGGGTTTAAAGAATTAGGAAAGTAAATAAATTCATCCAATTTGAATTTCAAATTCAAATGGATTCAAAATTGGAACTTTCCTTAATTGGACTAAATAACTCATGCAAGGATTTGAAATTGAAATTGAATAATTCAAAATCAAATCAATTCATAAATTAATTCCAACCAAAATAGGAAACCTTAAGGGGGTGGGCGGCATGCAAGATCTGGCGGCTCAATGGGATTTGGCCGGCGGTTTTGATGAGGCCGTGAGTGGTAGGAGGAACCAAGATGGGGTTCGGGTGGGACAATGGCGGCTGGGATTTGAATGGGGTGTGGGCTCGGGTGAGGAGGGGAGTTGGCCGGCGGTGTAAGCAAGAGAAGGTAGGGAAAGGGGAGGGGAAACCAAGAACCACCGGCGGTGACTGTTGGGTACGACGGGTGGCCTCTCCTAGGCTCCACCAAGCTCTCAAACTCTCTCTCTCAAGCCTTCACAAAAGCTCCAAGAAGAAGAAAATGCAGAAAATTTCTTATCATTCATTCATTAACCATCACAAGTACAAGAAAAGGGCTATAAATAGCCTACTACAAAGACACAACATAAAAGTCTAAAATACCCTCGAGGGGCTACAAGACTCAATCCCTCAAGCAAGGGTAAAAAGGGAAAAGTGCAGAAATAAAAATACATCAAAATAAAATGATCATACTAAAATCAAAAATACATCGGGTAAATCGTAGCCGTAGATCTACGGCCACGTCAACGGTAGACTTTCCAACTGATGTCCCCATCATTCTCCCGGGGTGGGAGAAAACTCGACTCCGTCGAGTAAGAATCTCTCTCGTAAAGCTCCAAAGCATCTGGGTCTATCCGCTGCAGCTCCTCGCGGTCTATCCACGTGTCCTCCGATTCAGGTTTTCCTCTCCACCTGATCAAATAACTTCTCCTTCCTCCTTTTGTAGAGATAATGTCATCACTCAAAACTGTGTCCACTATATCAGCCATGGGTAGTTTGGGAATGGTAAGAAAGGGGGCAAATTTGGGTTTTCCAAAGGTGGGGTTATATCAGGCTGTTGCAAAAATGGGTTGGGTGGATTGAAATCAGGACCTTCATAAGCCACTAGATCCTCAATGTTAAAGGTCGGGTTGATGTTGAAATCCTCGGGGAGGTCTACCACATATGCATTGTCATTAATTTTCCTTAATATTTTGAAGGGCCCAGCACTCTTGGCGTGTAGTTTCTTAACGGTTCCTTGTGGGAACCGTTCCGGACGGATCCGCACCACCTACTTTAAAAGTTTTAAATCGTCGTTTTAAATCATCATATAACTTGTAATCTTTGTTGCTCTTTTCAATGTTTTGTGCAATTTCCTTATGCAGTTCATGCAGATGTGATGCAAATGCAGATGCAGACTCAGAAATTATATACCTAGAACTCATAGGAATCAAATCTAAAGGTTGTCTAGGCTTAAACCCGTATACAATCTCAGAAGGACTTAGACCCATGGTTCGGTTGACAGAATTATTGTACGCAAACTCAGCAGTGGGTAGGATAGTGTCTCAGTCTCTAATATGATCCCCAACCAAAGAACGCAGTAAGTTTCCCAAACTTCTGTTAACTACCTCTGTCTGACCATCCGTCTGTGGGTGAAAGGCAGTGGAGAATTGTAGCTTAGTACCCATCTTCATCCACAGGGTTTTCCATAAGTAACTTGTGAACTTAACATCTCGATCCGATACAATGGTTTTGGGTAAACCATGCAAGCGGACGACCTCATTAAAGTAAAGCTTGGCAATGTGAGAGGCGTCAGATGTTTTGGAACAGGAGAGGAAATGAGCCATTTTAAAAAATCGATCTACAACCACGCATATGACATCATTTCTTCGTAGTGTCTTTGGCAGGCCTAAAATAAAATCCATGCTGACGTCCTGCCAAGGACAACTAGGCACAGGTAACGGAGTGTAAAGCACGGTGTTCTGCTTACGCTGCTTGGCTAATTGACACGTGTGACACCTAGCAACCATTCTACCAACATCTCTCTTAAGGCTTGGCCAAAAGAAACGGTACTCAACGGCCTCAATCGTCTTATCTATCCCAAAATGTCCAGCGAGGCCCCCAGCGTGAAGTTCCCACACAAGAAATTCCCTAAGGGAGGTGCGAGGTATTCAAAGCTTTTGGGCTTTGAAAAGGTAACCATCATCCAAGAGGAAATCGTCCACGAGGCGGGTGTTGCCCGTGGACAGGGAAGAGTAAATTTCTTTGAAGTCTGGGCATTCAAGATAATCCATCTTCATCTGATCAAAACCCACGACTTCCGCTCTCAACTCAAGAGTAGTCATCATCCGTCGGCTGAGAGCGTCAACAGCCTTATTCTCGACCCCTGCCTTGTGTCTGAGAGTGTACGTGTACTCCTGAAGAAATTCTACCCATCGGCCATGTCGGGCATTAAGTTTCTTTTGAGATATCTCAAAGCCTCGTGATCCGAAAAGATGACGAACTCTTGCGGGAGCAAGTAGTGCCGCCAGTAGCGAAGGGATTGGATCACGGCGTAGAATTCCTTATCGTACGTGGAGTAACGCTGTCTAATTTCATTCAGCTTCTCGCTGAAATATGCTACCGGGTGACCCTCCTGGGAGAGGACTCCTCCAATTCCGACCCCCGAAGCATCGCAGGTCACTTCGAAGACTTTAGAGAAGTCAGGAAGTCTCATCACTGGGGCTTCCACCATTCGTTTCTTAATCTCATCGAATGCTCTGGTAGCAGCCGGGGTCCAATGAAAATCACCCTTCTTAAGACAATCAGTGATAGGAGATACTATGGTGCTGAAATTTCGGATGAATCTCCTATAGAAGGTAGCTAACCCATGGAAGCTGCGAACTTCCCGGATGTTCTGAGGGACGGGCCAGTCAACTATGGCTCTAACCTTCTCGGGGTCGGCAGAAACACCTTGTGCAGATACAATAAAGCCCAGAAAGATGACTTGGTCCACGAGGAAAGTACATTTCTTAGGATTGGCATAAAGCTGTTCTTTCCTCAAGACATCGCAAACTTGCCTAAGGTGGTCAAGGTGCTGATCAACAGATTGGCTATAAATAAGTATGTCATCAAAATAGACGACAACAAACTTACCCATAAAGGGGCGCAACACCTGAGTCATAACCCTCATAAAAGTGCTAGGGGCATTACTCAGTCCAAAGGGCATAACTAACCATTCATAAAGGCCATCTTTCGTTTTGAAAGCGGTTTTCCACTCATCACCGGGTCGGATCCGGATCTGGTGGTATCCACTCTTAAGGTCAATTTTGGAGAATAAAGTTGCACCCGTCATCATATCGAGCATTTCATCGAGCCTTGGAATAGGGAATCGATATTTGACGGTGATCTTGTTGATAGCACGGCTATCAACACACATTCTCCAAGTTTCGTCCTTCTTAGGTGTGAGAAGGGCCGGCACCGCACAGGGACTAAGACTCTCCTTAATAAAACATCGCTGCAGTAACTCGTCAACCTGCTTCTTAAGCTCGGCATGTTCCGAGGGGTTCATGCGGTAGTGGGGCAGGTTTGGTAGGGAGGCTCCAGGGACGAAGTCTATAACATGCTGAATATCTCTAAGCGGTGGTAGCTGATCCGGGAGATCATCGGGAAAGACATCAGCATACTGTCCTAAAATAGGTTGTACCTCCTCAGGAATGGGCTCGTCCGATTCAGTGGAAGTCTCACGAGCGACTAAGGCAAACAGAGGGGCGCCTTGGGCAATCTCCGTAATCATATCCTTGGCGGTGACAAGGTTCAGGTCCCTCTTAGATTTGGTTGGGTTGGATTTTGTGGCATCCGTAACCCGGGGCTGTGATGGCAAGAGCTTAATCTTTTTGCCCACATGTCCAAACACGCAAGTGTTTGAACGCCCATAAATGTGGACATCGTTATCGTAGATCCAGGGGCGACCTAGCAAAATTTGTCCAACATTCATGATCAACACATCGCACCAGACATTCTCCTTATAAGTGGCAAAGGAGATGGGTACGTGGCTTCGTTCCTTTACCTCCAAGGCATTGGAGTTGACCCACGACACCTATACGGGTTGGGGTGAGGAATGGCAGACAGACCTAATTGGGATACCATGCTGAAGGAAACAGCATTAATGCAACTACCACTATCCACTATGACTTTACAGTTTTTGTCTTTGATTTTGGTGTAGGTATGGAAAATTGTGGTCCTACGCCAGTCATCAATGGGTGTTGGGTGTGATAGTGCACATCTCACCACGTAGATGGGAGGGGTATCCGACTGTCGAAGGCAACTGAGGACCGTAGTGTCGTCGTCCTCCTTGAAGTATTCGCCTTCTTCTTCAACTTGGTGGATCTGATCAACCTCGGGCTCGAGATCGTCCTCAGTTACTTCCTCAACGATCGAAACCTTGTAAGGACTGGAGCACTGAGAAGCGATATGCCCATACCCCTGGCATCGAAAGCACTTGGTCCCGGGACTGGACCGAGGGGCACCCGAGGTGGGAGGTTTACTTCTAGAATCAGATCTAGGTGCAGGTGGACCCGTGGGTGGTCGGGTCGTGCTCCCCGGAGTAGTTCGTGAAACAGGAGGGTGGGAGGTGGAACTACCGGCTGATCTATACGAAGGTCTAGAGTCATGAGATCGACTCGGATGCTGAGAACGGGACTCCTCTAGATCAAGCACTAGGCTGTAGGCGTTCTCTATTGTAGTGATGTTCCGGGCAAAAAGTTCATTGCGTAAGTCTTCCCGCAGTCCGGTACGAAACATCGACAAAATTTGTGCGGGGGTGGTTGAGGTCTCCCATTTGCAACGAATCAGGTAATCATCATAGGATGCTATGTAATCCTTAACGGGTTTGCTTCCTTGCGTAAGTCGGTTCCACCTGTCAAGGAGTCTAGGGAAGTAAGAAGGAGGTAGGTACTTTTGTTTAAGTTCACGTTTCATGTACGCCCAATCAGTAATGGGGTACTCGTTGCGGGACTCCCTAAGACTTTCTAAATTCGACCAGAATTGGCTAGCCCTCCCAATAAGCTTCATCTCTGCGAACCTAACCTTTCTAGCTTCAGAAATGTTATACCACTTGAAGAAGCTATCCATACCTTTGACCCAATCAAGGAAGAGTTGTGGATCTAAGGTGCCATCGAAAGTGGGTGCTTCTACCTTGATATTCTTCATCAAGTGTATGTCGGGGTCATGGTTGGTGTCGTGTATGTAATGAGGATTTCGATAAGGGGCACGTGGGGGCCCATCATCTTGAAAAGTATCATCCCCATACATGGAAGGTGGCCTAGAAGGTGTGTAGAGGGGTGCTTGGTTCCTACCTCGTTCTAGGTTATCGAACCTATCAGTTGTCTGTCGCCGAAGTTCCGCTAGGTCTGACTAGTTCTCCTTAAGTTGCTGACTAATCGCGCCCACTTGACCTACCAACAGGTCTAAAGTCCTGCTAAGTTGTTCCGGATCCATTCCTAAACACTATGGGTGACTTAGGAGGGGTTCTAGTCGGAAAACAGCAGCTAAACCCTACATGAACCCGCTTAATCTGAAGGGAAAAGGCGCAGGAAACTCAAGGACAGCAGTCTACACGTAAGGCTTAAGGTTCTATATGCAAATGCTGAAGTGGAGAAGTGATTGACAGCACTTAGGCACCTAAACGATGAACCTACAGCATACTAAATGTTGCAGGAAACAAAGTGGACAGCCACTAAACAAAGTGCAAAGTGATTCCTAGACAACTAGACGAGTTCTAACAAAGAGGGCAGCAACTAAAACTCAAAACCAACACTTAATGCTCACTAAATGCATGCAGACTTTTCTGGACAGCAAATGTAAGTGAAGATTAAAATGTTTTTATAGATGTAATGCATGCCAAATTAATAGCCTAGGATGAATTCTAGCACAAGTATCGCATGCTAGCCATGCTCTGATACCAAGATGATGTAGAACTATATGCGAAATTGGAGATTTGCACAAAATATTTATGAGTAATTTCAGATTCCTTTATTAGTGATTTAAAACAACAAACTAAAACTAATAAACGGTCACTTTCGTTTAGGCCAAACTACACAAAATGCTAAGCGGAATAAAAAAAAACGTAGGAGAATTAAAGTAATGCATGCAGGATAGTTTCCAACATAATCCTTGTTTAACAACGGGATCTAAAAGCAAAGAAGTAACAAATCCTACGAATACTAGTGGATGGCAACAAGTAGACACAATCTCTTGCTTTGAACAAATTCTCAAGAAGAATTTGGAATTCGAAAGTAAAAGAATCAAGGAGGAGAAAGAATCACCTTCACGGAGAGACGTCGTAGAAATCCCACGTACCTTCCAATAATTGTTCCGTCCAAGGTTAGATGAATTCTTCTCGAAGAAACGTCGTGATGTGCAAGGTTAAACTCAAGTTCCGGATTGATCTTCCATCTCCAATCAAAAAAGGAGCTACACCTTGAGAGGAGGGTGAAGAGAGAAAGAGAGAGGGGCAGTGGGGAGAGAATGGCCGGCGGGTGTGAGGAAGAGGGGGACGGCTAGGGTTAGGGGGGGGATAGAAATTATTTTAACTCATAAATCTGAAATTATTTTCAGATTTGAGTGAGTTTGGAGGGAAAATCAATGGGCTTAAAATTTTGAATGCCTTGCAATTAATGCCCTTCATGAAGCATTAAAGGAGATGGGCCCAATCAAGGGGCCGGCGGCATGGAGAAGGGGGAGGGGATTCAATGAGGCTAATTAAGGATCCTTAATTGGGTTTAAAGAATTAGGAAAGTAAATAAATTCATCCAATTTGAATTTCAAATTCAAATGGATTCAAAATTGGAACTTTCCTTAATTGGACTAAATAACTCATGCAAGGATTTGAAATTGAAATTGAATAATTCAAAATCAAATCAATTCATAAATTAATTCCAACCAAAATAGGAAACCTTAAGGGGGTGGGCGGCATGCAAGATCCGGCGGCTCAATGGGATTTGGCCGGCGGTTTTGATGGGGTCGTGGGTGGTAGGAGGAACCAAGGTGGGGTTCGGGTGGGGCAATGGCGGCTGGGATTTGAATGGGGTGTGGGCTCGGGTGAGGAGGGGAGTTGGCCGGCGGTGTAAGCAAGAGAAGGTAGGGAAAGGGGAGGGGAAACCAAGAACCACCGGCGGTGACTGTTGGGTACGACGGGTGGCCTCTCCTAGGCTCCACCAAGCTCTCAAACTCTCTCTCTCTCAAGCCTTCACAAAAGCTCCAAGAAGAAGAAAATGCAGAAAATTTCTTATCATTCATTCATTAACCATCACAAGTACAAGAAAATGGCTATAAATAGCCTACTACAAAGACACAACATAAAAGACTAAAATACCCTCGAGGGGCTACAAGACTCAATCCCTCAAGCAAAGGTAAAAAAGGAAAAGTGCAGAAATAAAAATACATCAAAATAAAATGATCATACTAAAATCAAAAATACATCGGGTAAATCGTAGCCGTAGATCTACGGCCACGTCGACGGTAGATTTTCCAACTGATGTCCCCATCACCCATGCTCATGCTTTTCCACACCTACTCACACACAAAGCACCTCCAACCCATATGCTACCTACGTGCAAGTTGTACAAGTGCCAACACACTTCGTGTGCATCTGTGTCTATCATTGGATCCTCTCATTGCCTCCTACTACAACAACCATTCACTCCATTATACTTATTGTCACTCACCCCCTAGATTAGGGCAAAACCACCTCCTACATCACCTTTCTTTTTTATCAATGATTTAATTTTTGAATTCTATACCTCTCACACAATATTATAAACTCTCAACTAATTCTTAATGATTCAAAGTCATTTTCCCCTATCAGTATCATAGTTTAGTTCACTCAAACGACTATCAAGATATAAGACTTTCTTCATTACATATGCTTTAAAAATTTTCATCTCTCCCCCATCTACACTCTATATTTTAAGATATTTTCCCCAACAAAATGATATGCAAATTTAAAAATAATTTGACACATCGGGAGGAAAATGGCACAATTTATTCAGAGGAAAATCTCTCTCAAGAGTGTGAGTGAGTGGATCCAATTAGTACCTAATCTAAATGTTAATTTAGGGATTTCCTTTGAACTCCCCTATGCTATGCTAATCTTAATTGGAACTGATTAATCATGATTCTAACTCTTATCGTGCAATTTAGCCTAAGCTTAAAGCACCTCTCTCTTGTTTTCAAGATTTGTTTAAATCGCTTTAAGTAAACTTAATTATCGTTGCTCTACTTTAAAAAGGTTCTTAATTTCAACATTGTATAATTACATACGCACTTAGTTATATATCAGATAATGCTCTCGAATTGATGTTGTCTCAATTATGCATTTTATACTCTGATAATGATACTATTTATCAAACTTTATGTTCCTATGCGTCAATAAAAAAGTGTCATTTAACGCAAAAGTTATCAACTGCTTACTATTCGTAGGGCATTAATGTTCCATATTAATATCACTTGTCAATTCCAGTGATGTAGAACTAAATGCTTTTAAATGAATGAAATAATAATTTGCACGAGTTCTTGAATTAAGCACGTAAGATTACCACTATTAGCAATCAAAACGACTATAGAAAATAAAAGAGGGGTGCCTACGCTTAGGCTAAGCCACATGTCAAACACTTAGTGATTCAAAACAACTAGAAATTCAATAACATGCAAAGTAAATAGTTTTCAACAAAAATCTCTAATCTAACAATAAAATTAGAAGCAAATAGAGTGCACTCAATCCTACGTTTACTAAGCTTTGGCAATGGCGAAACAAAATCCTACGTTTACTACGCTTAGGCAAAGGTGAAGCTCAGCTCCTTGTGAATCTTCATCACCTAAAAGATTAGGGGATTAGAGAAGTAAATAAAAAGGGGAAGAAGTTCACTCTTATCAAAACCCGGTAGCAAGTAGTGAGATGTTGAAGAAGTTTGTCATAGCTCCCTTGAAGGTTCAACTTTGTCGAAGCTCGACAATTAGTAAACAAGATGTTGAAGACGATCCTCTTTGCTCCCCTTGAAGTCTACTCTTGAGAGGGAGGAGATTATCTTGAGAAGTCAAGATAGGAAGAGGGATGGAGGTGGCCGGCTAAGGATGAAAGCTCGAAAGAGAAATTTGGTTCAGATTTTGGAAGAGGTGGAGGGAAATCAAGTATTTGTTTCCCCAATTGATCCTTTTATCCTTTTATTTTGAGAAAGGATTAGAGTTTAATTAGGGAAGGGTGGGGGCGGCTAAGGAGGAGGGAGAGGAGGTTTGAATTATTTCCAAGAGGGGAAGGGGGGTTATGGAAATAATTCCATGAGAGTGTGGGCTCCAAAAATTCGTCCCCGGCCTCCCCGCCGCGCGACATGATTTGTTTGCTTTTTGGCGAGAAAGTTTTAACGGAATAAGTTTCGGGGTAAATTTTGGAAGGTAGATGGGTTTGTAGATAAGACACTACCAAGAGATTTCGCTCTCATTTTGCGAGGACTTTATGATCTGAGTTATGGTTTCCTATAAGCGCAAGCCCCTATAGTTAATTGCCCCTTCCGATAACGAGAGAGAACTTTCGATTAAGGCTAGTCGTCAATCAGATACGTAGAGAATACGAGTTATCTGGCATATAGTAGCAGCACTGGGTTTGGATTTTGAGAACTGGATTTGGATTTGTGAATTTGGAAAGTTTGATATTTAAAATGGAAATTGCACCATCTTGCACTTAAAGCGGATGGTGGGGGAATGAATAATGGGCCCGATCAAGATCCCATGGTTCTGTCGTCCCGGGCCATCATGGTCCCTGGTCTACTTAGTCAGAGGAGATAGTCGACCCAACCTGACAGAAGGATCCTTGTCGGCAGCCATGGGTTGCTTCGTCCAAAGGGACCTTGTAGACCTGGGGTGAATGTTTGTCTAAGGGGACAAATTTGAATCCACCTTAGCTAACAGAGGGCTTTGTGCCCTATCGATCATATCCTATTGATTCATATCTCAAGGATTTGATGCCACTAAGGAACGTATTGGCTCTGGTCATAACCAGTATTTTGTGGTGTCATTTGGCGGCAAAACTACTCGGTTCAGAGGGCCCCGGGTTATAACTATTTATCCTGCAGTGCCAGTTGGCGGACAAACTGCCGGTTAGAGGACACGTACCACGTCCTTACTGACAGGAGATTGTTTGAGAATGGATCCTAGTGATATTTTCGACTAGCCATTTGGCTCTTTGTGAGCTGAAGTAGTTTTAATTTGTCCACCCCGGCAAACTGTTACAGAGAGTGGATGGATTTTGCTTTAAGTGATTGATGGATTTATTTCAAATTTTAAATATCTTGGAATTTGGGATTTGCAAAGTTTGGATTTTGTGTGACTTGTGGGAGGTATTTAAAAATATTTGTGAACCCCTCCGGTTGAGATCATCGTTCAACACGGCCATCATCGGGGTGTTTGGTGTCGTTTCTATTTGTGGCTTAAACCTTGTCGACCTTATCAACTCGTTGATAGGGGATCGGGTTTCGTAGGCTTTGTGTCTTTATTAGTGAATTCATACTGTTATAGGCCTTGAAGGCCTAATATGAATGTAATAAAATAAATACATCAGTTGCCACAACCGTATATTTGTTTAAAGGTTCGAACCATGTCGACTCCTATAGATCCGTATAGAAGGATCGGGTTCGAACTTGAATTCACTTGTCAATTCGCGCAGCATCCCTAAACGTCACGTGTGTATCAATAACACGCTCGTCGGGGCCCATGCGGGTATTTTGGGGACATTTTGTAATCATTTGATGAACCTTGTCAACTCCTACCTACCTGGCTTAAGAGGATCAGGTTCAACTTTACTAACTCGCACAACATCCCTAGACGTCACGTGTGTACCAATAACACACTCGCCGGGGCCATTGCGGGTATTTGGGAATTTCATTGATCTGACATACCCCTTTGTGTACCTATGTGTATACAAGCTACGGTGCACTTGCAGGGGTATTTTGAAAGTATATGTAGACGCCTTATGTCCGCTTGTATGAATATTGCGGATTCGGTGGCGTGGCATTATAGATTGTAGACGTCTTCTGTCTGCTTGTATGAATGTTACAGATTCGGTGGCGTTGCATTGTAGTCTTAACATTATGAGGCATCTCCTCATCTTCATGTTGACTCTCCTTTTCTCATTCACCGGGGAAGGTTTCTTCTGGACTTTGAAGTCAGAGATCATTGCCTTGAAAATAATTCCTTTCAGGGTCTTTAGCGTAGTGTAGTAGAATTATTTCTGATATTTGTAGATGCAAGCATTGTTTTCTTCTTAAATACAGGGTCGGGAAGAAACTTTGGAACACCAGAAAATTTAGTTCTAATTTGTTCAAACTTCATTTCCGATTGTGCCAGGGGGTATACTTTTTCGTACATCGAGTTGCCCTTATACCCGGCGTACTTGAAGATCTTGATCACCGTTGTCGTAGGTGATATCTGCACTTGTGCCCACAGTGGTTCGTTGTACCTACGATGTACCCACTATTGTCATCCACAAGCAGCATGTGTATATTTGCGGGGGACCGTTGTATTCACTACGATTTCTTAAAAATGTTCGTAGGAGAGCCATTGTTTCTGAATCGAATCCACCTTTCACCAATCTCAGGTGGTAGTTTTGATGTATTTGCACTTGTTTGTGGGTCTTCCGCTATCAAGTGGTAGTGTTGCCTTCTCCAATCAACAGGCATTTGTAGGGATTGTCGTAGGAGATTATAATAGTACATTTAGGAGGGACACCCGTGCATTCTGCAGCCATTCGTTATTTTCGCAGGTACGATGCTCCCGATCTCATAGGGACTGTTGTAAAAGTCCACTACATTCTTTGTTTATACGCCTTGAGGTCGTAGTGTGCCTGCTTATACCTTGATTTGTCATATGTCTTGTAGGAGAGCGGGGCACTCATTTTCAATCAAATGATATTGATTGTTCAAAGACTGTATTTGCTTTGCATTCTTCGAATACACCTTTATTGCTAACCTGTTACATGTTGGATTCTTTTGTCATTTGTAGATGAGCCGCGTTGAATGCGACAAGTCCTTTATTGTTCAAATTTGATTCAAGTCCTGATGTTCAGGTAAAGTTTGGATTTGCAAGTCTTGGCACAAATCCTTGAACATTTGTTTTATAGCTTGAGTCCAAGTCAGAGTTCCAATGTACAAGTTCAAATCTTTGTTCAAAGTCTTGTTCATCTCATTTGATATCCAAATCAAATGCAAGACCGAGTCCCTTGTTATTCTTAAAAGTTCGGGTTCTTCATTGTTCATGATGAGCTTGGATCCAGTTTGAGTTTAGAGTATAAGTTTAAGTGACTTTGGTTCAAGATCTTCTGAAGTCCTTACAAGTTCAATTTTGTGTTCAAATGATTTGAATTTGGTTCCAACTTTGATCTTATTTCATTTGGATTTGGCCTTTTAGAAGTCATTTAGGTTTTGTTCAGGTTCAAGTCCACAAGTCCTCTGCTCTTTGGAGTTCATTTTCTGCTCTTTTGAGTTCAAAACAGGTCAATGTAGTAATATTTCACCTGAAATTTCGGTAGACTCCAGGCGTCTCCCCGTTTAGGGGAAAACTATGAGAAATTGGGCGTGTATGGTAGGTGTCCTCGGACGAGGACACCACGGCCGTGCTCTTTCCTCCCACTACGCGCAATAAAGGCGTGTATGGGGTCTTCGGTACCTGTTTAAAAAAGGCAGATTGCTTTCCCCTCGCTCTATGGTACTTATGAATGACCCCGCCTCGTCGTAGGCGCCGCACCGGGGTCCCATCCCACAACGCGCAATAAAGGCTTGTATAGGCAATTTTTCGGTGCGCCACGAACGCCGAAGTAGAGTTTAGGTGATTGCTCGCCTCGTCGTAGGCGTCGGACTGAAGTCTCATCCCACCACGCGCAATAAAGGCATGTATATGTGATTTTCCGGTCCGCTGCAAACAACGAAAGCGAGAATCTGAGAATTCGTACCTTTACGGCTTGACAGTGGAGGCTCGTGGACCGAGGCAAGGAGGGCGAGGCACATTTCATTAATTATAATCAAAATCAATTAATTATAATTAATTAAATGATTATTCTTAATTAATCATTTTTATCAATTATAATTAATTAAAATAATTAATTAAAATTCTTAAAATTAATTAAGATAATAAGTTACAATTAATTTAAAATTAATTATAGCCTAATATTAATTAATTTTAATAAGATGTAATTAATAAATGATGATTAATAATATTAATTTATAAATTTGATTAATTAAAAAAAATATTTAATTAAAATAATCATAATTAGAGTTATATTATATTATATATACATATATATATATATATATATATATATATATATATATATATATATATATATATATATATATAATATAATATAATATAAAATAAATATAAATAAAAAAAAGAAAAAAAAATCCCTCTGTTCGGCGGTTTCAAGGGATTTGGCCAAAGATGCGCGTGAGAGGGACAAAGTTGCCTTCACACCGACGACTCCCGTTCTTGTTCCGATCCGGCACTAGGTAAGGTCGTCGAAGGAGCGGGGTCGAGCAGCCACGAAGGAATCGCAGGAGCGATGGGAGGGAGAAAGTTACTGCCGCAGCGAGCGAGCTTCCCTTGTAGCTTCCGATCGGGAAGTCCTAACTTCCGATCCGACTAGAAGGAACACCGTCGAGGGAGCAAAGTTGATTGACCACGGTAGGGCCGGAGAAGCGTACAAACGGGAGGGAGTAACCTCACAGCCGGCGAGCTCCGTTCTTACACCCGATCAAAATGTCGTAACTTTCGATCCGACCTGGAAGGGAACTCTTCGGGAGAGAGAGCGAGAGCGAAAGAGAAAGGCAGTGAGGGGGCTGGGGAGGAGAGGCCGAAGGCCTCCTTCTCGTGTGCATTTAACGACGCGAGGTGGGATCGTGGCCGTATGGTGAGACGCGACTTCGATCGTGGGAGGAGGTCGTGCGACGTTCTTCGGCAGAGCATGTAAAGTATTTTTATTTTTCTTTTTCTTTTTTTTTTTTCTTTGCACAGGTCAACAGAGAGCCCATGATGGGGTCGGCGGTTTCAATGGGATGGGAAAGTTAATTTGTTTCCAAAGAAGAGGGAGGATCTTTGGAAAGAAATTAATTAAGAGAGGTTAGGAGAAATTCGACCAAAGAGGGAAGTGGGAATTAGGAATTGTTTCCAAGAAGGGAATTAGTTGATTTGGAAACAAATCCCGCGGAGTTAATAGGGGGGCCAGCGGCTTCCAAGGTTAGGAGGGAATTGTGGAGAAGTTATTTGGGTTGCCATTTTGGGGATTTAGAGATTAGGCAAGTTTTAATTAAATCCTAATTAATTTGAAATTCAAATAGGATTTAATTTAGGAACTTTCCTAAAATAGATTTCTTAAATTAGGAAAAAAATTTCAAATTCAAACAATTTTGAATTTTGAATTTATACCTTCCTAAATTAAGAATGATTGCAATTGGAAAGTATTCGAGGAGTGGATTTGTGGAGGGAACATGGGGAGTTGGGAGGAGGAAGATGAGGCCGGCGGCTTGGTGGGCTTGGGAGGGGGAAATTCGGTGGTAGTGATGATGGTGTTGGGTTGATCATAAAAGGGTGGAGAAGGAGTTGAGGTTACCCGGTGGCGAGTGAAAATTGTATGGTGGCCGACGGCTTAAGGGGGTGGGATAGACTTCAAAACCGGCGGCTAATTGAGGGAGGAAGGAGGAGAAACGAAAAAGAAGGTAGAACCACGAACCCGGCCGTCTCCAAGGTTGGTGGGTGATCCAAATTTCCCTCTCCTAGGGATTTCTCCAAAGTTCTCTCCAAGAACTCTCAAACGCTTTCAAAACACATAAGTGCAAGAAATTTCTCATAATAATCATTCATTAATTTTCAAAGAGAACATAGGGGCTATAAATAGCCTCGTACATAATACTCAGAATAAAAAGACAACAATGCCCTCAGGGCTTACATACGACCTCCCTTTAAGGGGTAAAAACGGAAAACAATTACAACATAACTAATAATAAAAGACAAATAACATAATAAAACAAATACATGAAATAATCTCAAAAAACATCGACGCGATCATGCCGTAGATCGTCGTCCACGCCTCTGATATACGATTCATGCTCTGATATCCTCATCATCTAGGTGATGTGATTTTGATAGCTTGTTATCTCATTAATTGTGTATGTTCCACTCTCCTCATAATATTTTGCACATCACAGCTCTATATGTTACTCTCATTTACAATTCGGGTATTTGATTGTGTTTACTTTAGTCTTGCTTTTTGCTTGCATGACAAGTTTTCTTTTTGAGTCATTTAATGGATATTTCTCAGGCGTTAAACAAATAAAAAATGTTACAGATATTATAATCCTCTAATCCAATGCTTATTCACAATGACCAATGTTATTTTTCATATGAAAACTCCTTTTTTCTCCCTCAAATTTCATACCTTGACAACCTATGTTCTTTTTATATCTGGAAACTGTCATAGCTAAATGTTACCCCTCTAAAGATTTACACATAATAACCTCAAACACCTACCACAATAACACCTCTTTCCATATTATCAAATTTAACTTACATCCTTTTGTTGATGTGCTCCTTGATCTACATTTGACAATTGCCATATGAAAATGTAAAAGACAATGTATTAGTAGTCCATTTAATCTTCTATGTCGTTTGATCACACTCTCTATTTCCTTTTGTGCATGTCTTATCCATGTCATCTATAACTATTCACATGATATATCATAAAGTATTGCAAAATTGTTTAAGAAAACAAGCTATAGATGTTGAGGACGACGAATTTGATTATTCCCTCTTTCTGGGTTTAAAATAATTTCTTGTTGATAGGTATTCAGAATCTCAAATTTCATCATTACAACTTGATCAATTGATAATAAGCTTGGTTGGTTGCCTAAGGATTTACACATATCTAAAGTCTATTTTGCAACCTTCTCCCCGGTTGCTAAGCATAACTTTGTTCGGATTCTTTTATATGTAGCTAAATCAAGTATAATTTTTATGTTGCCGATGAATGTGTCAATGTGAATAAGTCCTTCCTCTATGATGATAATCTTAATGAGACAATTTATATGGAGTAACCATCTAAAATTGTTGCTCAAGGGAAAAAATCATATATATATCCGCTCAATATAAGCATTTATGGATTTGAATAGAGGCCTCAAACTTGGTTTGAAAAATTCAACAAAGTTTTTTATCTAGAGCGGCCTTCACAATAGCACCCCAAATCATTCCATCTTTATCAAGCATACTCCATCTGGCTCATCTTTGTCAATTATTTATGTTGATAACATTTGTTTAGAGTGATAAAAAGGCATTTTAAGATAAATAAAAAATTTGAAAAAGTGTTTTGTTATTAAGGCATACAAAACATGTTCTTAAAGTTAGAATTTACCTATAGCAAGAAAGGAACATCTCTCTCTCAAAAGAAATATGCTATTAATTTCATGAAGAAATTGCTTTTTGAGGTTGCAAACTTCTTGATACCCAAATGAACTCAAAACCTACTTCTAGCAATGAGAGTCTCTTTGATCATCCATCCTGTCTGTTGAAATCTAGCTGTCAAAATCCAGCCGTTCCTAGTGCAAAGGATCCGACGAACACAAAGATCAATCCGTGGGATACTCTCATGGATCACGCCATAATGAGGGGACGTATTTAGGAAAGATTTTTATGTATTATTTATGTAATTTATTATTTCCTCATTAGGATGTCTTGTATAGATCTATAAATAGGGAAGATTGTAATGAATAATTTCAAGCTTTTCCCTCTCAAATTCTTTGTTTCAACATGGTATCAGAGCCAACGGCCTTAATTGCCGTCAAAGAACGATCCTAGATCGTCGGAGGAGGAAGGTCGAAGTCGTCGAAAGAAGAAAGCAGAACGATCCGTCAGAAAGGGAAAGACAACGAAGGAGCGTAGCAGCCCGCTCGTCCCTCCCCTCCCTATCGCACGTCCTTCCGATCGCACGTCCGGGACGAACGATTCCCCGCACACTGAAATCGGAAGTTGAGACGTGCCGAAACACCGTTCCAAACTTCCGATCCGACAGGAAGGACAGAACGTCGTCGGAGGATAGTCGAGCAGCAACGAAGGAGCCAAAGAAGCTACTCGGGCAAGCTCTGCACTCCGGCGAAGCGACGAAGCCGAACGTGAAGGGAACGGTCCCGAACGGAAGCCCGATCCTTCGCGGTTTCTACCGATCGAGTGGAAGAGCCGCAGTCCGTCTCGATCCGTCTGCTCAATCCCGATCCCACTCGAGGAGCCTGACCCGTGCCTTTTAAAAGGCTCGGTTGTTTTATTTTTATTTTTTTAGCAAATTCCAAAAAAAAAAAAGTCTTATCTTTCGACCTTTATTGTCGAACAAAGAAATTTCTAGGAAGCCTTAATTGCTTTCCAATGTCAGAAATTAACTCCTCTCAAAGTGTTGATCAAACTGAGGAATCGTTGGTGCACCAAGGACGAGGTGACCTTCAAAGCATTCAACCTTCCTATCGTCTAAATGGGAAGAACTATCTAAAGTGGTCTCAATTTGTGAGGACCTACTTGAAGGGGAAAGGGAAAGTACATCACCTCATTGGAGGAGGACTAAAAGAAGGAGATCCTAAATTTGAGGTATGGGATGAAGCAGACTCCATGATTATGTAATGGTTGTGGAACTCAATGACTCCAGAAATTAGTGATACAGTTATGTTCCTTTCGACGGCAAAGGACATATGGGATGTTGCTAGACAAACCTACTCCAAAGCTCGTGATGCGGCCCAAATCTTTGAAGTTAAAGTCAAAGTTGGAAGCACGAAGCAGGGGAGTAAGACTGTGACGGAGTATGCCACCATTCTACAAAATCTATGGCAGGAACTTGATCACTATAGGTGCATAGAAACCAGATGTCCGGAAGATGCGGCGATCCTAAAAAACTTTATTGAAAAAGATAGAGTTTATGACTTTCTTGCAGGACTAAATGCAGAATTTGACCAAGTTAGAGTTCAGATCCTTGGCAAAGAGGAAACGCCATCACTCAACGAAACCATTTCTCTCATCCGCGCAGAAGAAAGTCGACGAGGAGTGATGTTAGAACCAAAGGTCATTGAAAGCTCAGCAATGGTGATGAACAAAGAATCATCGTGGAAGGAGAAAGGTAAAGATTTTGCAAAATTCAAAGATAAAGACTCACTATGGTGCAGCTATTGTAAAAAGTCAAGACACACAAAAGAAACATGTTGGAAGATACATGGAAAACCCCCCAGCAAAGAGTGGAATCAAAAAGGTGAGACAAGGAGCACACCACATGCCAACAACACTATAAGTAAGCTAGAAGCTCAGTCCAGCCTTGGAGAATTCAACAAAGAAGATATTGATAAATTGAAACGACTCCTGGTATCTCTTGAAAAACCAAATGCTTCCTCTTCACTTGCACTCTCAGGTAAGACTCCGATTTCTATCAGTTTAAGTGCTTCTAGAAATCAATTAAAGGAATTATGGATCATTGATTCAGGAGCCACAGATCATATGACCCATTCACCAACCCACCTCATAAATTATACTCCTTGCTCAAACCACAAAAAAATCATCACTGCTGATGGTTCTCTTACCACTGTAGCTGGCCAAGGAGATATCATATTATCCTCATCCCTCACCCTAAAAAATGTGCTCCACGTACCACAATTATCCACAAACTTGATATCAATACAAAAACTTACCAATGACCATAATTGTCAAGCATTGTTTAAACCCTCTTATTGCTTATTTCAGGACCAGAGATCGGGGAAGAAGATTGGACTTGCTAAGGAGAAGGCTGGATTGTACTACCTGGAAGAACCAAACCAATCCAAAAAGAGTTGCTCTTTGTTATCCCTAGTCGATAGGACCTCCACTATTTGGCTTCATCATTATAGACTAGGACAACCATCTTTTGATGTCTTAAAACATATGTATCCACAACTTTTTCATCAAGTAGACAATAAAATTTTTCAGTGTGAAACCTGTGAATTGGCTAAGCATAAAAGAACCTCATTCCCAAACAAAAGTAAGAGATGTGCTACGCCTTTCTTCCTTATTCATAGTGATATTTGGGGACCCTCTAAAATTCCCAACATCTCGGGGGCACGCTGGTTTGTGTCATTCATTGATGATTGCACTAGAGTCTCTTGGATCTATCTCCTCAAACATAAATCTGATGTTAGCACCATTGTTCCCATCTTTCATTCCATGATTAAAAATCAATTCGGGGTAAAAATAAGGAGTTTCCGCTCCGATAATGCCAAAGATTATTTCAACCAAACCCTTTCCTCCTACTTCCAGAGTGAAGGGATCATCCATGAGTCCTCCTGTGTTCACACCCCACAACAAAATGAGGTTGCAGAGAGGAAAAATGATCACCTTCTAGCCTCCACCCGAACTTTCCTATTTCACTATAATACACCCAAATCCTACTGGGAGGAAGCTCTTTTAACTGCAGCATATCTCATAAACCGCCTACCTTCAACAACCTTAGGCCTAAAAACTCCAATGGAGACCTTATCCTCCTTTTACCCAGAGTTTCGAACTCATCATAATCTTACACCCAAAATCTTTGGGTGCACTGCCTATGTTCATATCCACAGTCAGGAGCAAGGAAAATTAGATCCAAGAGCACTCAAATGCATCTTTGTTGGCTACTCTGCTACCCAAAAAGGGTATAAGTGTTATCATCCACCCACAAGAAAAACCTTTGTCTCTATTGATGTTACCTTTGCTGAACAAAATTCCTATTTCTCAAAAACTCATCTTCAGGGGGAGACTGAACTTGAGGAAGATGAGGAAAATGAACTTGCACCTCTTGACCTTCCTCTACCACCTCAGAAAAATCCACCTGAAACCGAAGAAAGGGAAACAAACGACAACGCTATCATTAGATTTGGAAAGGTTTACTCCAGACGTACAAGCTCAAGCTGTGCTCCAAAGCAGATCCAAGAATCTGAACCATCTCCTGGAAATAAGGTAAGATAACAACCTCCCTTATACCCTATTGATAACTCCATGTCCTTCAACAACTTCTCATCATCACACAAAAATTTCCTTGTTACATTATAAGATATCCATATTCCTAACAATGTTTCTGAGGCCGTATCTGATAAAAATTGGAGAAATGCCATGAAAGATGAAATGCAGGCCTTGGAGAAGAACAAAACATGGGAGATCGTCAATCTACCGATAGGGAAAAAATCGGTCGGCTGCAAATGGGTGTTCTCAGTAAAATACAAAGCTGATGGCACACTGGAGAGATATAAGGCAAGACTAGTGGCAAAAGGGTTTACTCAAACGTATGGCATTGACTACCAAGAAACGTTTGCGCCCGTGGCCAAGATGAATACTGTCCGAATACTACTCTCACTAGCAGCCAAGTACAATTGGCACCTGGAACAACTGGATGTGAAAAATGCATTCCTACATGGGGACTTAGAAGAAGAGATATTTATGGAAATACCACCAAGATTTAAAGAAAAATCTGAAGGTAACAAGGTGTGCAAACTGAAAAAGGCTCTATATGGGCTCAAACAATCACCAAGGGCCTGGTTCGGAAGATTTTCTAAATTCATGCTCCTGAATGGGTATCGACAGAGTCAAGGGGATCATACACTATTCTTCAAACACTCAGATTCAGGGGGAGTCACAATATTATTAGTGTATGTTGATGATATTATTTTGACTGGAAATAATGAAGAGGAGAAAGCCAGTTTAAGAAAAAATCTTACTAAAGAATTTGACATCAAAGAACTTGGGAGACTAAAATATTTTCTCGGAATTGAAGTAGCTCACTCCAGCAAAGGAATCTTCATTTCACAACAGAAATACATCAAAGATCTTCTAAGAGAAACAGGTAAACTTGCCTGTAAGCCAGCACCAACACCAGTAGAACCTAATCTTAAATTGGGAGAAGCTAAAGAAGATCCAGATGTAGATAAAGGGGCCTACCAGAGACTTGTAGGGAAATTGATCTACCTCTCCCACACTAGACCAGACATAGCATTTGCTGTAAGTATGGTCAGTCAGTTTATGCAGAATCCAAAGCAGATTCACATGCAAGCGGTAGACAGGATATTGCATTACCTTAAAGGAAGACCAGGAAAAGGAATTCTCTTTAAGAGAGATTGTGGAATGACCCTAGAAGTATACACGGATGCTGACTACGCAGGATCACCGGTTGATAGAAGATCTACCTCTGGGTATTGCACATTTCTTGGAAAAAACCTTGTTACATGGAGAAGCAAGAAACAGAATGTGGTGGCAAGATCTAGTGCAGAAGAAGAATATCGAGCTATGGCCTTGGGAATATGCGAGCTACTGTGGATCAAAATAATCCTAGAAGATCTAAAAGGCCCATGAAGCTACATTGTGACAACAAATCAGCAATCAGCATAGCCCACAATCCAGTCCAGCATGACAGGATCAAGCACATAGAAGTGGACAGACATTTTATTAAAGAAAAACTAGACATTGGTCTAGTAAGTGTTGACTATGTATCATCAAAGGATCAACTTGCAGATTTCCTTACTAAAGGATTGGACAGTTCTGTCTTTCTCCGTATGATTGACAAGCTGGGAATGACGGATCCATATTTCCCAGCTTGAGGGGGAGTGTTGAAATCTAGCTGTCGAAATCCAGCCGTTCCTAGTGCAAAGGATCCGACGGACACAAAGATCAATCCGTGGGATACTCTCATGGATCACGCCATAATGAGGGGACGTATTTAGGAAAGATTTTTATGTATTATTTATGTAATTTATTATTTCCTCATTAGGATGTCTTGTATAGATCTATAAATAGGGAAGATTGTAATGAATAATTTCAAGTTTTTCCCTCTCAAATTCTTTGTTTCAACACTGTCATCAAAAGCTAGCGCGAAATTGATTTAGTAAACTATCCTGAGGGCCTTACATTTCATTTCTTGCAGGAATTACCCGAGCACATACAAACCCCAAAATATAAGCATTGGAGAATGTTCTGCACATTCTCAACTTATCAAAAAGGCTCCTAGAAAAAGGTTATTTTACAAAAACCTGAGATGGCTTTCATCCTACGCCCTATCAAGCATATCTACAACTGCAGATTTGTACATCTTTTTATAGGAGACCAAGGTAGTCGAATTGAGTTGGATAAATTCTGAATACGAAATTGACCTCAAAGCTGTTAAAACTAATCCCAGATATGTTTGGCAACAAATCTAATCAAAACTAATTTTCAAACTCAAATCCTATAGAAAGAAATTTAGATTTTGTGGGAATAAATCTCTAAAACACAACAATGACAGACAGATTTCCAACCAAAGCTCCTCGCATTTAGTTAATACTTACTCTCTTACCAATTTAATTTGTGCTAAAAGACAACAAAAATTGTAGAATGAGCTAATTTCATTTTCGTAGCCGGTTTGATTTGTACAAATAAGGCATTGGAGAAATACGGGTCAATGAAAGGGTAGGTCTATGAAAATAAATGGAAGCCTTTTTTATTTTTTTAGTCAATAATCAATCATATTCTAACTCAACTTCTAATCAGTTTGTATTTTGAAAACAAATTAATGCCAAAGATATAAATCAAATACATTAGAATAGATGAAAAACAAGATACTGTGAAGATGTAAGTCATCTTAGAAAACATCTTTTATTATCATATAAATATTCCAAGAGTTATGCACATATTTGTAGACCTCTTGAACAATAAACTTAGTAAGCCTCAAAAACAGTACACTTGCCCAAAGCAAAATCCTAGCCTTTGTATAATGAACTCCAATCATTGCACCACATTTATCGAAGATATCATACCTTGTAGACCAGCCCAGCACTACTAAGTTTGGTGTTGAATCCATGCCCAAAAACCTCATTGAACCCTTTCTGATGGTGATCATATCGATCATGGCTAGGATCATACACACCTCCAACATCAAGTACAGCATCCAATGTCTCAAGTTGCTGAAGATTATTTTCCCAAATAATCATGGTAGGGAAATTGTAAAGAATAATTCAAAATTTTGTCGGTAGAAGTACATAAACATAATGTGCTCTATCTAACAACAGAAAATATATCTAAGAAACACAAAATCAGTTGAAAGCTCAAAATGCACGAAACTAAAAGGTCTTATGATGCAAAGAGAAAAATTTGCACAATGAAATGGCGGAAGTGATTATAAACAAGCACATATTGTGTTACCTACTCAAAAGAAAAACAAACTAAATCGATGATATACATAAAAATATGTTGTGATGCTTATTGTCTACAAATCAATATTTACTTGTCCATACTATTAATTCTTAGCTCAACCTTCAT
Organism: Dendrobium huoshanense; assembly: GCA_016618105.1. Taxonomy (NCBI): domain Eukaryota; kingdom Viridiplantae; phylum Streptophyta; class Magnoliopsida; order Asparagales; family Orchidaceae; genus Dendrobium; species Dendrobium huoshanense. Next base: position 95,926,191 of record CM028347.1, read on the forward strand.
TCAAATTGCAATACAAGGGAACGACAGAACCAATTATACACAAGCACATATTATGTTAACCACTCCAAAGCAATGCAAAGTTTAATTTTAAATAAAAATACAACTTAAAAAGATGATGCAGGACGGTTGCAAAAGAACTTTTTTCAGGTCTTGTTACCAAGAAATTTCACATAATATGCCTGGGGTCCTTTACGATTTCTTTTGCCGCTATTTTCTACTCTATTGCAATGCTAAATGTGGGATGCCTAGTATAAAAATGTTAAACAAGTGCCGTTTGTTAGGAAACCGTTAAAGGATGATTGTTTTTATTGATACTATTGATTTTGACCTCAGCACATGGAATTTTTGAAACATGGATACTTCCAAAATTTAAATTTGAATGAATTAGAATCAAATTAGGTTATTTTTGTACCAAAACTATCCTCTAAAATCTTACAGCTTCAATTCAATAAAAACTCTCTTTCAATTTTCTAGATGTGTGAATCCTTCGAGTGTGGTGCAATTATGATCAACTTATTTTGTAGAAAGTCATCTTCATGCAATGGTGTAATGCCTAAATTTCTTACTCGGGTAACTTCTTTTATTGGTTCTATTTTGTTTACATAATATGTTATTTTCTAGTTAGTGCTCCTAATTTTATTCAAATTTGGCACAACTAGAATTCTATTTGTCATAATTCAATTGCAACTGTTTGAAGATTTCATGTGGTTCAAATTTCTTGTTAATTTTCCCAAATTTATTTGATCATTAAATTATCATATGGGTTCAAATTCTTATATTTATTCTTTTCATTTAAAGAATTCAAGTTGTTGACTTATCTACTGGTTTAAAATATGTGAATGTTAAGTTTTCTTGCACGATCTACATGCATCTCATAACTCTAATTGCATTAAAAAATGTAATCCTAAGCCATCCTACATTAAAAGATGCAGTGCTTGCTATTTATAAACCTATATTTACTCTTACATGCTACCAATTCTTAGCTCTATTTTCACTCAAATCATGCAAACTACAATGCATCATTAATACATCTAAAAATTTAAAAAGGGGCAAAAAGTTACCACTGCCTTGAGCTTGATTAATTAATCAAATTTAAACTAAAGCTCGAGATCAATTCTCTGAGTTTGAGTTAGCTCACGAGCCAACTCATTTAATATAACGTAGAAAAGATTCAATTCAAGCAGTTTTTATAATAAAATATTTTTAAAAAATGATATTAAAGTAAAAAAAGGAAATCTATTGAGATAAACAAGCAAGAAAGAATTTGTAAAAATATTTAATAACTTTATATTTAAATCCTTGAATTATGAAATATTTCAAGAGTATTATATATTAATATTTTTTAAACAAATCGACTCATAAACTGACAAGTCAACTCAGGAATAATTTAAGCTGGGTTCATTAGCTCATTGAACTCAACTCATGAACCATTTATCAAATTGAGCCCGAGCAAACTCACGAGTGTCAACTTGAATCAATTACACCCCTATTCCATTATGTGCTACGTTACCAGTTGTCCTTCCTGCTTACACCAAGAACTAATCAATAAGCAAGATGTCAATTCCATCATACTTATGGCTCCAACGTTCTACCAATACTATTCTATTTATAGTATAGATATTCATGAATCAAATGTGTAGCATGCTCTTATATGCTTCTAAAAAAATGAAAGGAGAAAACATTTAGTACTGTAATTAGCCCCGTACATTTGTTGTACTGATTAACTCATTTCCAATTGCACTTAAATGATGGACATTCCATAAAGTAACACTGACTACGTACATTCATCATTCGCTGCTTCAAAAAAATGCCCTCATTTAGGGGTGTAAATGAGTCAAGTTGAACTCGAGTCATGACTAACTTGAGCTCGACTCGTCAGCCAAATTGTGAGCTCAAACTCGAGTCGAGCTCGAGCTCGGTTCGTGGTAATAAAAACGGGCTCGATTGCTCGAAAGCAGCTCATGAGATCACACAAAAGGCAACCTCATGTGATCTTTCCATAGGGGAAGAAAGCATGCCGCCGAAGAAGAAGAAGGTATGACATTGTTGCATGTATCTAGCCCACAATCGATAAACTCCCAATTTGGTTGTTGCATGAGAAGGGGAGAAGAGGAAGCTATTTTTTAATTTATTTTTTGAGAACCGGCGTAGTATTTGTTTTTATTTTTATTTTTATTTTTTTTCTACAGCTTCATGAATGTAAAGTAGCTTTTTTCTTGGAAATATAAGATCTTTCCAAATCATGGCTGTTTTGTTTTGGGGAATAGTTGGTTGCTTTTCTCAATGCTAGCAGATTTTATTAGAGGAAAAATTTTATTTGCTTATTTGTTTAAGGAAAAAAAATCAATTAGTTATATATTTACGGGCGAGCTCACGAGCCGAGCCTCGTCAAGCTCGAACTCGAGCTCTTTAATAAACGAGCTTGAGTTTCAGCTCAAGCTCGAACTCGTAGCTCAATAAGCTCAAGCTAGCGAGCTCGTTATCGAGTCGAATTAGAGCCAACTTCGTTCATTTACACCCCTACCCTCATTCACCAGGTTAATACATATTATTCAGAGAACAATTCTTCAACTACTCAAAGCTTATGTTTTACCCTTCATTAATGAATTTATATTCCTTTCTTTCATATAAAGAAAAACATCTTTCGCATGCATTTTGAGCAAGAGAAAACGGTGTAACCACAAAAATCCCAAATTACAGATTCAAAATTAGTGCAAGATCCCTCCAATACACTCAAATGTTCAAAAAGGTAGTTGTGACAAGATCAGGAATAAAAAAACAAAAACAAAAGACACCAAGTCACTGTTCAAAATCAAGTCACAATTTTAAACCATTTGACAACATTACATACTACTAAATACTAATCAATGACTAAAAATAGAAATTAATTAAACATACCATTAAAAATCACCTCCCATGTTGAAACCTAGTAAAGTGAACTCAAATTCACAACAATCCAGTACTAGTAGTTTCCTTCATATTAATAAGTTCACTGTACAACCAAATATCCAAAAAAAAAGTTCAAGCCAAGTCGGCTAGGTTCAAATTATGTTAGCTCAATTCAAAGCTAAATATAATGCAGAGTACTCTAAGTTTGGAAGGAATGCACCAGTCTTCAAAACTAGTTTCAAGAGAGCAGCTACATCCTAAGAACTCATCTCAAGTAGGAGAACTCCCAGGTGACTACAACACATCAAGTCAGCATTTGCAACTAAGCAGGTAGGCGACTTCATATGAAAATATATTTAGTTATTTGTCCATCAATATAAGGCAAGCCAGTAACTTCTTACAAGCTTTGCATATGACTTCATTAAATCAGATATTACAATTAAGATACGCAACTCTGGTTTTTTTTTTTTTTTTCCTCTGATTTTTGTATAACCATGTATGCAGTCAATTCTATAGCGCTCAAAATCTTATAAATACAATATCAAAGGCCATTTTAGGGACCTTTTTTGGGGGCTAAGCTTTGGTACAGTAAAAGTATTCGATAAAGTTCCAGAACTTCTCTTTATAGGCTCTAGTTTTCTCAAAGTCATTTCTCTCTTTCTCTCTCTTCACTTTTTCATTACATTTTATTGGCTAAAATCTCATAGACCTAAGAGTATAATCTTGATATCATTCATGGACAATTCTGATTACAACAATTATTATAATATAAACTTCGACGGAATGCATTAATATTAACTTCTTTTAAAATTACATTCCATTATAAGAGCTCATTTGGTTTCTAGTAGAAAGGAAACATATTTTAATTTCTGAAATCTATCATTTTTTGGTACTTTAAAGGTGTTTTTAGAGTTTATAACTAACATTGATTACTAACTACATCTAATAACTTAGGGCTCATTTGGCTGCTGGTAAATAGATAACATAATATAGAAAACTATGATTTTGTTTTCACTTTTTTTAGAGTGAAAATAAAATCATCACTTTTGTGAGAATTTTGAGAAGTTCATTAAGTTTGAAGTCAACGATGATGCCTAACTAGTCCAACCAAATGATGATTTTAACAAACTTCATCGTTTTTCAAAACACAATTTCGACTTTCAAGCATCCAAATAAATCATCATATATTCACCATTTTTCAAACCATGATTCCTAACTCCAATCAATCAAATGAACCCTAACACAACTACATTTTCAAATGTTTCATTAAAGACAGAAGAAGAAAAAATGAAAGGGTGTGACAAAAAGCAAGGGAATACCTGAGCATCTCTGGTGCGGATGATCTCTGCGCCGGAGAACTTATCGGTGAGGCGGATCATAAAACAGCCGAGGGCTTCGTCGCAGTGAAAGCTGCCATTGTGAGTCCCTACCCTCCTGACAATGCTAGGGTTTGAGGAGCTTGTGGAGAAGGACGAAACCCTAAGCCGTTTCGGAGCAACAGCGACCCCAGCCATCGAAGAGAAGAAGCTTTGGCTCCGTAAAAGGACTAACTTCTGCCACCTCCAGCTCCGACGACCAAGCATGCCCCGGGTTTGTGTCGAAGCCTCGAAGGCTTTTCCGAGTAGCAGATACGGATGATTTACGTAAATATCACAAAATGTTTATGAAGCTATATACCTAATTTTTAAATAACTTTTAATATAATTATTAATTTATTATTATTTTAATTTAAATACATTTTTTATTTATACATTTTAATATAATATTATAATTAATAAATTATGCAAATTTCAAATTTGTAAAATTTAAAATTATTCAGTACCATAATTATTTATATATAGCACTTAATCAAATAAATCAAACCAATTTAGGAAAATAGAAATATTTTCATGTGGCCACCAAACAACCACTTTATTTGCATGTAGTTAATATGGAAATCTTGGATTCTAAATTAACTTCCGAGGGTTGTTTGATAATCCAGGATTTCATTTAAGTAGAATTTTGTAAATCCTCTAAATTTGAATTTATGAAATCCTGCAAGGTTAAATCCTGATAACTATTTGATAATATAAATTCTATATGATTGTTTGGCTATAGAGCAGTAAATCCTGACACGAGCGAACTCCTCTTCCTATCTCGCTAATAAAGCGTTAAATTTACCGAATCAGAGGATTTCATATTTCAGAAATCCGGGATTTACCAAAAAAGGGGCAATTTTTTGTCTACCACGATTTTCATTTACCGTGAGATTTGATTTTGCATTTTAGGTCGTTTGGCTGGATTTCGCTCAAATCCGGCCTAAATCCTACTACCAAACATCACCTTTGCATAAGATCCATAAAAATAAGAGCTCAAAATCATCTAAAAAGACAAAATTTTCATGAAAATAACATCCACAAATATAAATAACAAATTTGCCCACAACACAGCACACCAAACTTTTTCCTCATTGTGATTCTCTTTTCTCTCTTCAACTCTCTTTGAACAAACCTAGCAGTAATAACTAGTTGAATCCTGGGAGAAACTATTCTATTTAGAGTTCGAATGCAGAATGCCAACCAGAGACCAATCAAAATGCGGCACATCAGTGGTACCGAACATTATCGAGCAAAGGAGTGACATAGCGCATTCTGGCTATTTTCCGCATTCGGCGTCCACACATAATAATTAATCGAATCCTGGAGGAAGATCAGAATCATCATCAACTTCACCACCACCACCACCATCATCACCATGGCACGAGCCTCCACCCGGTGGCCGATCATTTGCTTGTTTGAATAACTCCTTTGTATTTTGAATTAAACCTGGACTGTGTTCATTCTCCTGTAGATCTGAACTTTTACTTGCATCAATTTTGTCAACACTGGAAGCAAAGGCTGGGGGCTCATTTGTTTCGTTTGAATTCAGAATATTTGCTTCTCTTGTAGGAGTTGTCATCGAGGTTTTAATAATACCATTAGCTTCCCTTCCAGCGATTTGAATTTCATGGGAGAAAGAGGAATTATTAGAAACTTGACTCCCCTGGGCTTCAGTGCCGACCATCTTGTTGAAAACATGTTCTACAGTGCTTCTGATATCATCCTTTATGCTATCATTTAACCGGATGGTCTTCCATATCTCATCAGAGATCTGGCCCATGATTTTTCCCCTGAAAATTTTCAAGTGGGGAAAATTAAAATTATTGAGACTTATAGGTAATAGAATAGCTGAAAGTTAAAGATAAAAAATATAAAAATTTTGATCAAATTATATGTATTTAAAGTGGAGATAATAAGATATTAATTAAAAACAAAGATATTAAAGAAATATGGACATGTGTTTAATGAAAGTTTTAAGAAAAAATAATTGTTTTTGAAAAATATGAATGAACAAAATAGTGAAATATATCATAGATAAAAGAAGTAGAATAAAGCTAAATTTGAAGATGATAAATAAAGGCCTACAGAGATTTTGATTTATAAGAGAGATTGTAATAATTTGATTTACAAATTTGCTCAATGGATATTTTGAAGCCAAAAAAAAAGACAAATAATTGGAGAAGGAGCTTTTTGATATTGATATTTAGGCTTCATTTGGGACAGCTTTCTCATTGCTTTTTAAAACAACTTTTTAGTATAAAAATTTCTAATCCAAGAAAATTTTTAACTAAAAAAGCATTAATAGAGCTGTTTCAAACGAAGCCTTAAAATAAAGGAGATGTTTACTATTCTAATAGATTTAAAGGAATCAAACCTTTTCATTATATACATCAAAGCAATTACTAATCAATATATTGAAAGATAAATGATAACCAGGCATGATAAGTTTAAGTGCATTAGATCTATTATAAGGAAGAATTAACTTAATGTTAAATGGTTAAAAGGGATAGAGGCTTAAAAAAATAAATTTTATAAAATTATAATTAGATCGACAACGTTATATGAATTCAAGAGATGGGTAGTAAAAGGTCATTGATATCTAAATTGAGCGTGGAAGGGAAGAGGATATTAAGATAATATGTGATGAAATTAGGAAATATAAATTAAAGAATGATTATATTAAAAAAATGATTGAAGTTTTGTCCATTGAAGATAGAGGTAATTAAAAATAAATAAGATGATTTGAACATGGACAAGATAAAAAATCTTCACAAGAATAAATAATCAAAACTCCATGCATACCCAAGCTCTTGGTAAATAGCATCAGAAAGCTGTCTTGGTTTCAAGTCCTCAGACCCCTCCTGATTGAGAATATCAGACTGTTTAACCTGGTCTACAATGTTTTTCCGCAAATCTTCCTGCATTAAATAGGAGATTTTACTTCGAAATATTTATCTCAACATCATTACTACATATTACTTTCACAATAGTGACTTCCTAAGGTAGGGCAATACTCACATAACAATTTCAAAATGAGATGCATGTACATGAAGTCAAAACCTAATACCAGCTACATCAGAAAGCAAAATTACCTATAGATTTTGAAGAACAAAAACGAACTTAAATGTTAGTGAAATGTTGATACATGCTAAATGGTAAATTAAGGGCTCGCTTGGTTTGCTTTTTACCATAAAAACTACTGTTTTTGCTTGTTTTCCATTAAATTTGTGGAGTTTTTCCACTGTTTTCATCAATCTTGTTAGGGTTTATTTGAAATATTCAAGTACTTCCTATCATAATGTAAATAACTAAATATACAATTGGAATCTCTAATTACTTTAAATTGAGCTCCTTAAACTCCAAATAAGAGGCCTTGAAAGTCAACCTTAGAGTCTAAAAGTTTTCATTTAAGTAGATCTAAAAGCAAATACATTGAGTGTAATTTTAGTAGTAATGGATCGAGTGGGGAGATTGTGACTTTGGGCGATCAAATCATTCATAAGAGTACACTTTTTAGATATCTTGAGTATTTTATTCAAAGTGATGGTGAAATAGATGGGGATATTATTAGTAGAATTCAAGTTCGATAATTGAAATGGAGGAATGCATCGAGCCCATTGTGTAATAGAAAAGAACCTTCAAACTTAAGGGAAAATTCTATAAGATGGTGGTGAAACCTGCAATGTTTTATGGTGCAGAATGTTGGCCAATAAAAGAGAAGCATACAATTAAGTTAATTATTGCAGAGATGAAGATGCTCAGGTGGATGAGTGGCTGAATTCTTAAAGACAAAATGTGAAATGAGTATCTACATGAAAAGGTTGGAATAGTTCCGACGGCAAATAAAATTAGAGAGTCGCCATAAATGATTTGGACACATTAAACATCGGCCTTCCAATGACCTGGTTAGGAGAGTAGATGTAATACCCCAAGATCCGTGTAGCGAAAAGGATTCGTCTGACATTCTGATCGAACTCCATTCCAGTTGCCTTGCTCGGACCTGAAATTGTTAACCACATATAATGAGCTTACAAAGCCCAGCAGGTCACCAAAGCCTACAACTGAAATCAAAGCACGGCAATGCTATCAATATGCATGTCAATCTATTCAATCCGAATCAGTCAATGGTCAATGAGTCTATGCAATGCGGAAATCCATAGTCAATAAAATCAAGTCTGCACAACGGAAATCAAATCTGTAATCAACGCAGTACGGAGATCAATAGTCACTAATCAATACAGCAGTAAAAACATCGATAAATCAATACGCCTCAGCAATCAAATCAGTGAGTGCTCCTAGTCAATATCCAATCATCGTAGCAGTGTCTATCAATCAATACTATCAGTTTAATCAATTGTGTCGTCTATTCAATTCGTCGTATCTATATCGTCTATCAAATCAGTCAATCCAATTATTCAATACGATTTACTCGATATCAATATACAATATTCAATGGCACCACGGCAGCGAAGACAATTCAATAATGACGACGTACGATGCTACAGTAGGGAAATCATCTCAATCAATAAAGCACTTTCCAGTCAATTATATCTATCAGCAGGAAAAATTCATAGAACAATCGAATCAACTCAATAATAAAACAAATCCATACAATGAAATCATCAGGTCAATTGAAATCAACGATCAGCTCCATAAAGAAATCTATTCTACGATAAATCAAATCCATACGGCAACAATTCACTCAATCGATCAAATGATAATCGGTACATCGAATCAATGTATCAATAATATCCATATGTCAATATCATATCCATATCAATGTCGATGTCGGTATCTATCAATCGGTACAATCTATATCAATATCAGTGTCAATATCTATGAATCAATACGCAGAATCCATATCAATATCGGTGCCGGTATCTATGAAGCAATCAAGTCGATAACATCAATCGGAAAAGCAATACGATAAATCCAATCGGAAAAGCAATACGATAAATCAACAGTAGCAAGTCAAATCAATGCATAATCAATAGTATCAATGAATCTATGAATCATGAATCTATGCCGTCCATATCCATATCAATGTCAATAATCAATAGTATCAATTCTCAATGATCAATCAATGAAATCAATGAATCCGTACGATAGTAAATCAATTCGATAAATCCAATCAATATCAATAAATCAATCAGAAATCAATAAATCGATGCATATCAGGAAATCCATACAATGGTCTTACTCGACAAGCATAAACACTAGCTATGATCAACCAGATTAACTGGCTATTATCAATAGTGCTGTTGTAGAATCCATATTGCTGTTGTAGATATCCGCACGTTGGTTCTATCAAGAAGAGTCGTCACTCTTTTGCCCGTCGGCCGCCCGTCGGCATATAATCTCCTTATGACTCCCATCGTTATATCCATGATCCATGATCTATGATTTAAAGGAAAGCCCGTCGGCCCACCATCCTGTACAGGTATCATCTCCAACCAACGTTCAACCAGGTTCCCACTTGTCTTTCGGTAACAATCAATCAATGCAATAATCGATGCAATAAGCAATATTAAAGAAATCGAGAACGATCATATCAATAGTCATAGGCAGATCAATTCAATCTATCAATTCCGGGAAAATCAGAAATCATACGAAAATCGGGCAGCATAACGGTAGTCGGTCAAAATTACACAAAAATCCTGCAAAAAGACACAATTCCAAATCTTTCCAAATTACAATAGAATATCTATAACATCAATACAAGATTATTATCCTATAGAAACCAAATCAAATTAAGTCCCGATTATTTTCTATTCGATTAAAATCACGTAGAATCAATTCCGACCGGTAAAATCTTCGTAGAATACAGTCAAATCGTGTACAATAATCATATCTATAACATATCAGAAGTTGTGCGGTGGAAGTTATGTCAAATCGAAATCATGTCGAAAAGTCGACTACGAAAATACAAAACAAATCAAAACTCGGTCAAAACACAATATCTTCGAAAACAGAAGTAAGGTTCGGAGTCCTTACCACGAGATCTACACTTTCTCCAACAGCAGCGTCGGACGAAAAGCGCTCCGCGGTCTCCGAAAACCAGCTTTTCTCTTTTTCCTTTTCTCTTTCTCTCTCCTCAGATATTTCTGATTTTAATTTTGATTTTTCTCTCTCCTCAAAACGAGCTCATTTCCTTATATCATACTCATATCGGCCTGGCCGATCGCCCGATCGTCCCGGGACGATCAGACCAATTTCTGATCGTCCTGGACCATTCCCAGGGCGATGATCAGGACGGTATTATGTGAACAGTGCAGATCGTCCCGGACGATCTCAATATCGTCCTGGACGATCCTGTCCAGAAATCAATCCAGAACACTCCAGAAATCAGCTCTTTTCAATGCACTGATCGGCCTGGACGATCTCAACATCGTCCTGGACGATCCTGGGAGGAAAATCCAAATCAGAGAGGAACAGTAAGGGAACGAGATATTACAGTAGATGTATTGATCTGACCAATGTTAAAAAAGATAGAGGTAGACCTAAAAAGACTTGGATAAAAAACATTAGAAATGACCTTTTTTCGTTAAATTTAAATGAAAATTTGACTATTAACATAACACAATGGAGAAAAAGGATTCATGTAGCTAACTCCACATAGAGGGATAAATGTTTGATATTGTTGTTGTTGTTGTTGTTGTTGTGTGCTTTCATAGGAATCTTAACTGCTCCATCCCAATCAACCAAACTGAAGGGATTTCTTCTCATATTTCTCTATGAGGCTATTTCAAATCCTTAATAGTTACATTTTCCAACTTAATGCTCTAAATTTGATAGCCACCTAAACATTATATTGATATTTCTGCAGTTAAGGGCCTGAGCTAGTACTTCACATGAGCTTGAAGCCTCAGGTCTTTACATGGAAAATTTTATGTGTGAGAAAAAGGTATCTATTTCGAACAAAATTGAAAATCTTCGCAAGTTCAGATAAACAACTAATTATAAAAGAAGCAAAAGCGCATCCTAAACAGCATTATAAGAGAAAGGATTAACATGAGTAGGTACAGTAAACTAACATTCTCTTTGACTGCTCGAATGATCTTAAGCCTGAGGGCATCAAAGTCACCATCGTCTTTGATTTTCTTCATAACATCCTCTGCTGTTGGCAGTCGCCTCTCCCCCATATTGATATTGCCAAATTTGCTAAACCTAGACAGAGAACCCAAGAACACTGAATAATTATCCAATGATTTCCAAACTTACAAATTGACATTAATTTTTACTAAAGTATTATGAAATTGGAATAATAAATCAGAAAAATAATATAAATAACACTAAAATGTAATCAAATTTTTAGATGTTAACCAAAGGAAAAACCCTATGTACTTCTTTAGGGATTTGGCTTGCTAGTTAGTGACAACCCATACATATTACCAAAAGATGGATTCTAGGGCATCATCACCTTTGTTTCTCGGTCGCTCCAGCGCCACCGGGATTCAGCGCCACGCCTTGCCTTCGTCGGCAACTCTCTCTCTCTATCTCTGTGGCTCGCTCGCTCAGTTTCTCTACCGGGTAACAAACGGGTCGGGTTAACTTATGGGGGCACAAATATATCATAAAATTCTTATATATCTAAATATAAATTTTAATAACTATTTATATATAACATTTTAAAATCTAAATAACATTAGAAATAAATGTTAAAAAAATTATTTTGGGTGAAATAATTTAACATTATTAACTTTTTTATTAAGTTACATAACAGCTTTACAATCACTTTTATAAAAGTTGCAGTCATTTCAAACATATCCTAAATTATCTCCATGTACTTTGATTGATAAATCATAAGTGGATTTGGTTTTCTCTAATCAAAGCAAATAAATTCATTTAATATTGTGCTCAATTAATAGTCACATTTTGGTGATTGTAAAATGTAATTTATGCTCAAAATTTTGTTGTGGATAATCTGAGTGTTAGATTTTCTATTCATAAAATCTATTGATTTATATAACTTAGAAGTTTGGGTTGGTACATATCATTCATTGATCGATTGATCGCAACCGTTGGTTGGTTCCTTGGCTTAGTTGTGATCTAAGGGGGTCGATCAAACCGGCTTAGGAGTGGCATTATCATATCACTTGTCGATTAGTGAGGGTGTCATCTAATGCTTCACTTATTGATAAGAACAAAGAATATTTTAGACTAATTCTATCTAAAAATTGAATTGCATTTTTTTAAAATTATTAATACATTTTATGGGTTTGATTAGATGCTTTAAAATAAATGTATTTTAGAAATATTTAATAATTAGAATGCGTGAACTTTAGAAATATACGCTTATTTTTTTTTTTTATTAGATGCAAATTAATTGCAATGATATATTTTTGGTGTTCAATACAATGCATATCAAGTGCATTGAAATATGACAATGATGGCAGTCAATGACTAATGACGATGAGAAAGGTGGTGGGAGGGGAGCAGTAGCGGCGATGACCTGCGTGTGGTAACTGAGAGCTTGAAAGAAGAAGAAGCATAAAGAACAAGAAGAGGAGGAAGAAGACGGTAACAGGAAATAAAGGCAAACCGGAAATATTATTATTATTATATCACAGATGAATACAAAGGTCACTATTATATAGAGGAATAAGTGGCGTAAGTGGTAAATACAATAACCGTAAATACATATATATAGCTTTTGTATTCTAATAGTAACGGCGTTGTGAGCAGGCTATGATGATTGTTGAGCAATAATACTCGGCGGTGTGCGGGTGGTAGTTGATGGTTGGAAGTGAACGACGATCGCAGGTTGGGAAAGTGAAGTTGCGAGAGTCAAGACTTTCCTGAGTACTTAGAATTTTTTGTTTGATTTAGACTAATCTTGAACTCATCAGAATTAAACATTCGAATATATTTCAAATCCATATATAATATTTTGAATTTGAGTCACTTCAAATTAAATTTCAATCAAAACCCTCATATTCCCCTTAGTTAGGGGTGTCAATTTTGGGTCACGGGCCGGGTTCAAGTCGAACCCGAAACTGATCCGGCACCAATCGGGTCAACCCGAACCAGACCCTTTTTTGCAAACGGGTCAATTTCCTGGACCCGAACCCGATCCGCTTCGGGTTCGGGTCAACTCGACACGGCCCGTTATCCATTGCAGGCAGCGGCGCGGGTTTGCACTTCGCAGCGGGTCACGGTGGGTTCGGCAGTTCGCAGCGGGACGCGGTGAGGCGGGCAGGCAGCAGAGGCGCGGCGGGCCAGCGGCAGCGGCGCAGAGGGCGAGCAGGCAGTTCAGCGCGGGCAAGCGGTTAGCTGCACTGAGGGCAGACGCGACACACGACTGCGACGCGCGGTCAGGCACACTCAGACTCTGCGCGGGCAGCTTTGGTCAGGCTCGGTCAGGGCGGGCAGCGGGTCATTACCGGGTTTTCGGGACAACCCGAACCCGACCCGAGTTTGCAAATGGGTCGAAAACCTTAACCCGAACCCAACCCGATTCGAGGTTCAGGTCAACACGAACCCGAACTTTTCGGGTCGGATTTTCAGGTCGTGTCCAATATTGAAACCCCTACCCTTAGTTTCACCTGCTAATAATTATAACCTAACGACCTCTTAATATTTTTTAAAAGATTCAACCAACATCCGTTGACTAAAACCACTACATTTGCAGTCAAACTAAATCCACAAACCTCAATTTTCTCCAAAGAATAAATCTCTTGGTCGGCTTTATAAAACAAAATAAAAATTATTTTCATAATAAATTTGTGATAGCCCGCTCTTATGTTGACCTTGCAAATGTCAAACATCAACAATTGCTGATCACATCATTGAGCAATTTTCAGCGCCTAAAGTCAATGCAAATAACTCTTTTATTCAAATTTATGTAGATTTTTTAATTATTTCATTCATAATATTATTTATTTAATAATAAATATTGTATGGCTTAAATGAGGGTGATGTTTTACTTGAAATAAAGATTTTTAGTTAGTGTTGACTTTTAAATCACTATTAATAATGATTGGCTAAAATATCAAATTTTGATAATGTCAGTCACTTTATTATAAAATTAGAAAAAAGATTTATTCATTTGAATGATTAAATACCCTCCAAATTTTGCATGTTATAGAGACGAAGAAGGGAGAGACATAAGTTCTTATGTGGTTCTGTAATATACTAGAATAGTACACATTCTATGGTATAGCATCTCTGAAGGCGACTTCCTAATGAAAATAAGTTTTTTATCCTCACCATAAGGTATCTACAATTGGTAAGCTCAACTAAGACTTCGTTTGGGACAGCTTTTTTATTGCTTTCTAAAATGGAGTTTTAGTACAAAAATAAAAAATTTTGTACTAAAACTCCGTTTAAGAAAGCAGTAAAAAAGCCGTCCCAAACGAAGTCTAAGATCAAATTTCTTTTAGTAAGGATTGGTTAAGATACATTAATTAGAGTATCATAACTTAGATAAAAATTGTTATATAATGTGCATATTTATATTAGCAAAATGGATCATATTGACTTAGTGTTATGTTTATTAACCTTTGATGAATCTTAGTTGGTTGGCTAAATATTACACTGAGGTGTGAGCAGACGAGGACTTTAATGTTATGTTAAGTAATTTAAGATGTACTTTAATTTATTTGTCAAGTATTAGCTAGAGGAGTACTGGGTAGACTAGGAATCTGATCTATTCTAAGTTAGGTCATCTTTGGACTAAGTCAATGTGGAATGAGCATGAATATGAGTTCCTCTTAGTTTAGCATCTATGATACCAAATTGATTCAATTGATCTCAATACAAATTTGTTCTTCATGAATTATGAATGTAAGGTTTGATACTAACTTGTATAATATGTCAACTTCAACGAAATTAAAGAGCTAGATAGTGTTTTTTTTTTTTTTTTATAATCTGACTGTGTATATGATACACATTGTCAATAAAGGTAAATAACTAAGTTGTATAGGGTCATGATTAGTCATAAATATATATGATGCCTTGACTTAATTAGACAAAATGAATTTGGTGGATATAATATTATATAAAAATTGAGGCATATGGTGAGCCATGATGAATGGTAAACATCTCAATCAGTCATAGGGACTCGATTGGTTGAACGATGGGTAGGGTGACAAGACAGGTGGGGTAGGGTGGTCTAAGGGTTGATGAAGGCGTCGATAGTGAATTTGGTGGTGGTTGGAGTGGACAGGGAGATGATGAGGAGGCCAAAGGTGCTGGGCATCAATTGGGGAATACAGTGCGGGGTAGGGATGATAAGTGGTAGAGATAGTAGATATTTAACCTGGCAATTGATGTAAGCGCTAGAGAAGAGAGTCAGAGATGAGAGAGGGGATTGAGTGGTAATAGGTGGGAAGTATTTAAAGATTTGACATCCGTCCCAAATACGTAAAAGTGAGGCAGAGGGAAATTTCAAGATAGATGAAATAAGGCTAGGACACGAGTGAGTCAATTTATTAGAATTTTGCAATACATCTTAAGTATTGTTTGCAATTCTATTCACAAATAAATAGTATTTTCAGACTATAATAAAAAAAAATTTGATTGAGCCCGCGCTCATTAGATTCCTCTTATTGAGACGCACAATATTGAGCTTAAAGTTTCACCAAAATTGAGCCACTAAACTCACCCATGAGATTCATTGAGTCAGCTATTTCTCCATACTTTTTTGCTAAAGAGCTTTGCCACTCGTCTTAACCATATATTGGTTCACTAGGATGACAACTTACCCTCAGTATAAAATTCATTTGAATTTTTTTGAATAGCACATAATTATACTAAGAGGCCATTTGAGATCATATATATTATTTTTATTGAATATTAAATAATTTATTTATGCCCATAAAAGTCATCGTTGGAGTTGCGGAGGCATCCAATGAACAAAGACAGCGACAACAATGATAATGACGAGTCATTGTAATATTTATTATTAAAAAGAAAATATAAAAATACTCAAGAAAACAAATTAAATAAAAAGATTCCAAATGCTTCCATCAAGACTAAGGCTCCGTTTGGGACAGCTTTCTTATTACTTTTTAAAATAACTTTCTAGTATAAAAATTTAAATTTTTATACCAAAAAACTACTTTAAGAAGCAATAAGAAAACCATCCCAAACGAAACCTAACTACATCAAACCAAAAATATTTTTTTTTTATGTAAATCATTGTTCAACCAATATTTACAAATAATCATAGCCCCAAAAATTAACTGAAAAAAAGAGTACAGTGTATTTATAATACTTTGAAACTGTTTAATTGTCTGCAAAGTTAATGCAGGAAAACTAATTTTCTTGTTTGACGGGGTATATACAGAGAAAAATAAAAGCAAGTGTATTTTAAATGCTTTGATGGTATTGGATGAGCCACATTCAGATTACAGTGCACTTTAAATACCGTAAGCCAAACAGCTCCTTAATAAAACAAAGCTCATGCAACTAATTGTTATCTGTCATCTAAAACAAAATATGAATTTACACTGACAAAATAAAACATAAAATAAATTTTTTCATAAGACAAATTTGAAATAAAATATTATAATTTTTTCTAAATGTTTCTTTTTTTTGTGTAATTTCTCTCCTTTTTTAACTTGCTAGGCGTCTGAACTTCATTGTTTTTTTTTTTATTCTTATTTATTTAATATTAAAAATACAAAATGTTAGAGAACGCTTTTATTTAAAAAGATATAGGCCAATTGGAAGGAGCGTGAGTTTTCGCTTGGTCATGTTGTACCGACCAACATTGAGTTTTAGCACTACAGATCACTGAAGACGTCAATTATGGTTTTATTTGCTATTTGATTTGTAATCAAAAATTTATCTCGATCAGGTATGAATCTCTCGGAAAATTTGAGTAGGAATTTTCAAAATTCCATTTGGGACCATATGAGCTCCAATTTCAGCAAACTTATAATCGAAGTGAACGACTCGAAAAGACGAATCCAACAACATTAAATTCGACTCAATTCAAGTCCAAATAAGTCCAAATCATGAACGGAAGCACTTTTAGAATGTTAAAATCATAAATCGGATGACCAAATGACAACCAAATATGACATGCTTATAATTGAATCAAGCGGCTCAACGATTCGACGAGACAAATCCAACGAGTCCTAGATTGCAAAATTCTGACATCATTAAGACACTTAAATACTTGATAAATGGTCCATGGTCAAGGGAGTTGACGTTGGCCATCTATTGGAAACACTCCCAACTTGCCCATGATATTTTCCATATTTACTGACCATGTCATTCACTAAAAGCTATAAATAGCTCATCATTCTTCACATGAAGGGGGACCAAAGATTGGGGGGAGGCAAGGAATAGAATAAAGAGAGGAGAGGAGAGGAAGATAAATTTGATATCACTCTTGTCACCAAGCTCCTCATCGACCACCGCCTGGACACCAATTTGTCACGAGACTGCTGCCCAGCCACCGGCCATCACCCGACCAACACCTAACCACCAGTCGTCGTTAGACTATCGCCGAATTTCTTCCAGGCCAACAACTATCGTCGGACTTGCACTCCGACCAACGTCGCCCGCCGACTACGATCCATTCAGACCAGCGTCACCCTCCTACTACAATCCACTCCAATGGTTGTCGCCCGACTATGATCCTTCCGACCAACGTAACCTAACTACGATCTTTCTAACCTCCAAATATGATTCTTTCAATCATCGTCACCAGATTATGATCTTTCCGAACTTCGTCGCACGCTAACTATGGTTATTCCGACCATCGTCATCAAATATATGGTCTTTAGACTCTTTACGGCCTCCGTCACCCGTTGACTATGCTCCTTACGACCGTCATCACCTGATGACAATTTTTTTGACTTTCGTCGCCCACCAACTATGGTCCTGCTAACCAAATGAACATGTCAATTCAGATTCTTCTAACTCCCGCCATATAATGCACTTTATATAATGTATATTGGTTGCATTGAGCCAAGGCCTTCCCCAATGAAGGACCTCATTTGTAATCAACTACAAACACTAGTGGATTTATTTAAATTGAGAAATGCCCCATAGTTTTTAACCCTTTTGAGGAGTTTTCACGTAAAAACTCAGGTGTCTCATATGAACGTTGTATATCTCAATATTTTATCTGTTTGTGTGCTGGATCTTCATATAAAGTTAAGATATCAAACCACTGACGCTGACCTTTATAATCAAACTAATGTCATATGAGCTCTAACGTAGGACCGCCACCACCAAATCACCATCGTTAGATCGCCATGACGAGCACATTGTCATTTGAAACATAATCATTCAACCATCCTCCTTAATCTGTCGCCACTCGAACACCGTTGTTAAACCACGATCATTGAACCTATGCAGCCGGACCACCGTTCCCTAACCACCATTATTAGACCACCATCGTTATCAGACCACCTCATCTCAAACCTCCTCTCTTAGACTTTCATTGTCCAATCACCATCATCAAACTGTTGTTATTTAACTTCCATCATTGGACTGTTGTTGCTCAACCAAGGATGATGGCCCGATTGCTACTATTAGACTGCCTATATTTGATTAACTCAATTGAAATATCATCATCGGGTCATCATCAGACCAACGTCAATATACATAACAAATAATTTTTGCTTATAGTGTTTCTGTTTCATGTGTTCTTTATTTTTTTTCACGCTGGACTTTCAAATAAGACAAACATATTGAATTATCTCTTTATTATTATAAATATTATAGCATATAATAATTATTTATTTTAAATTATAATTATAAAATATATGATTTTTGTATCGAGATATCGAAACATCTCAAGACTTTGACTAATTTTAGAAGACATCTTAATATCACTAAATAAGGTCATAAAAAATCATTTATAACTTAATTATTTAACTATGTCTGCGAATTAGTTATCTTAGCTTCTCTCTCATATAGTACCAAAACTTCAAATCACTAAATAGTACCATTCACACTTACCTCAAAAAATGATTTGTGAGAGTAAGATTTTGTTCGGGATAATTTTTTTTACTACTACATGAAATAGTTTTTTAGACACAACTCTCCTTGGCCTATTGGTTGAGAGCTTAGGCTTTCAACTAAGAGGTCCAAGGTTCGAGTCCATGTGTATGCGTTGTGTGTGTGAGTTTGCCTTAAATGGCAGCAAAGAAGCTATGAGACAGCTTCTATACTGTTTATTAACGCAAGTTTTTAGTATAAAAATTTATAACTAAAAAAAAAAGTACAAAAAAACTATATTATTCAATACCTTTTTTGTAGGAATTTTTTTTTGAAATAAAAATTATGTACTAAAAAGCTATTTTATAAAGCATTCCAAATAAAACTTTGGCTTTGTTTGGGACAACTTTCTTTATGCTTCTTAAAGCAGTTTTTTAGTATAAAATTTTTTAATTTTGTACTAAAAAGATACTTTAAGAAGTAGAAAAAAAACCGTCTCAAACGAAGCCTTTATATTTTGTTTGGTCGGTATAATTTTCTTACTGCTTTACAATGTGATTTTTAAGTACAAAAATTTCTTAAAAGTTGTAAAAATTTAGTGGCAAAAACTGTACCAAACGAAGCTTAGAAAAAAAGCTAATTTTTTTTATCAAAATATTTGAAATATATTATAAAATATAATTATAATTAATTTACTTTGAAAAAGAAATCATACTGGATGCCCTTTAAGGCTCCAACCAACCAAACTTGACGAGCTCGACGGTTCCCAGTTCAGAGGTGGGCCCAACAAGAAGTAGATCAATAAATGGGCCAGCCGAAGTTTTTTTAAATAATTGACAGCTGGGATCTATCCCACCCGATCTGAAATCAAGGTGGGCCCAATCATCGCGTGGCCCAAATTAAACAGCTTCATTTATTTGGTTGTGGTTCACAAATCAGCCTATCACCGAACAAGGATAAACTTTTCGGGTGGTTTCAAACTTTTTCAAATATTTAATGGTGTTGATTGATATTTTTATGTGATTGTCCTTCGAAATTATAAATAAATATTGTACATTTGGAAGAGTTTTGATAATTTAGATAAAGTTTTGTTGTATTTTGCAAAATTTTCCCTTTGGACAAGTTTGAAAGTTTCTTGGGTTTATGCCTAATTAAGACAATGTGCACACCATTGTCTTCTCAAGCCTAATAATTGAAACTCGCCAATTGATGCCATCCATCCGTCGGCCAACATCGATGCTTATCGATCAATACGCACCGTTGGTAGTTAGTTTTCTTCAGTGATTGAAGTTGCATTTTTTGCTCGTCTTTTTTTGACCTTTGACGCCCACGAACAATAATTGATACTATCATTTATCATCGAAGCTTCTGATAGGCCAACATGTTCTAAATTTTTACATTATAATCTTGTCTTCTCTAATAATAAGAATAGGTATATAATTGTAATCAAATTGTGAAAGGATTTAAAATGGGACCAGTTCCATAATTTCTTTGTTTTTTTTATTTTTATAAAATGTTTATATAAAAATTGTGCATTTCCTATTACTACAATTCTTAATTTTACTTGTGCAATTGAAATTGATATGTCACAAAAAAAATTATCTTAGTCGGACGTGAATCTCGATGAAAATATGAATCGATAAATTTTCAAAAATATTTAGAAAATGTATAGTCAAATTAAACATCTCAAAAAGACGAACCCAATGATAACAAACTCATTCCAATCCGAGCCCAAATCAAAGAACCAAAGCTACTTGGAAGCTTCATAACATTAATTGGAATACCAAATGATATTTGAATATGACATGCTTATTATCAAATCAAGCACGCAACTCAACAAGACGAATCAAGCGAGCCCAAGATTGCATAATTCTGACATCATGAAGGCACTTAAATGTTAAATAAAAGTTCAATGATTAAAGGATCAATATCAGACATCTGATGGAGCATTTCCAACATGTCCTTGATCTTCTTCATATTTACTAGTCACCACCATAAAAAAAACTATAAATATCCTGACATTCTTCACATGAGTGGATGAGCAAAGGATAAAGCAAAAAAAAAATTATCTTGCTCCCTCCATCTAGTGTTGCCACCGTCGGAGCTCTTGCCAACATAGGCGGATGGAGGGGGGGGCAAGGGGGGGCACGTGCCCCCCCCTAAAAAAATTGATTTTTTTTTTTTTAAATCTCAAGATAAAATTAAGTTGGAAACTTCAAGAATTAAATCGGAGACCATATGAACTCCGATTTCAATAAACTTATAGTCGAACTGAACGTCTCGAAAATACGAACCCAACAACACCAAATTCAACTCAATCCGAACCGAAATGACTCCAAATCAAAGACCCGAAGCATATTTGGAAGGTTCAAACCATAATTTGTATTACCAAACGGTTTCCAAAAATGACATTCTTATAGTCGAATCGAGCGGCTAGACAAGACGAATACAACGAGCCCAAGATCGCCAAATTCTGATATTACTAAGACATTTAAATGCCCAATAAACGGTCCACGATTAAGATTGAACATCCATTCAAATCACTCCCAATTTAATTTCCTATTTATTTACATTTTTTCTTGAATTATATTATCTAAATCCTATATTAATTCAATCTTAAATAAATTTTATGATTTTTTTTGTGCAATGAGATTTTTAATATCACATATTTAATTAATATATTAAACATGTTCTAGCAGAAATCAAGTGATTTGATGATTGAAGTTATTTTGTGAAGAAAGAAAATAAACTAATTTACTACCAAAGTTTTTTCATTTTTAATACTGATTATTATTGATCATAAGCCTGAATGTAAAAAAGTTAAAGAAAAATTAAAAAAAAATTTAGGCCCCCCCTAGATATATTTTCTGGCTCCGCCACTGCTTGCCAACCACCGTCATCCGCTGACTACGATCCTTCCAACCACTATTGCCTGCCGACTACATTTCCTGCGACCACCGCCGCCTGCCAACTACAACCCTTTTGACCATCGTCATCTGCTGATTATTGCCCATCCGACCACCATCACCTGTTGAACATTATCTTTTCGATCACTGTTATCGATCGATTACAGTCCCTCCGATAATAGTTTTACATCAACTGCGGCCACTACAACCATGCTCAGCTATCGACTACGATCCCTCCGACCACCGTAGCCTGTCAACTATGATCTTACTGACTAAACAAACATACCAACACTCTCTTAATAACAACTTCAATGTTGTAGTGTACACTATATAATGTTTATTTACTACATTGAAACAACACCCTTCTCCAAGGAAGGACATCATTTGTAATCAACTACAAACACTAGTTGATTCATTCAAATTTGATAAAACCTCGTGTGATTTTTATTTTATTTTTTTTGCCTTTTGAAGGTTTTCCACGAAAAAATATTGGACTCTCTTGTGAATGTTGCATCTCTATCTCTTGTCTATTTATGCGCTAGATCTTTATCGCCGCAAATTTTTCAAAACCCAACAAAAATATTCCAAAAAAATTAAAATATGAACTCTTTACATGTATTTTCACACATTTGAAGCAAGCAACAAATAGTAACCCACCATTTCTGATAGGATACTGATACTGCTTTGATACTTAGAAAACTGCATTTTGGGCTATATTCCGAAAAAGTCCACCACAAAATGACGTTTGCTTATCACCACACAGTTCCCTATCTGAAATGTCTCCTAATAATATTTACGTACGAATTTTTTGTTGAATTTCGTTCAAGGACGATGATGTAGCTGCTAATCATCTCCTTAGAGGGCCTTCTTCTTGGCAACCAGGAGATCTTTCTTTCGTGGTTGCTGGTTTTCCTATTTTGCTCGTTTATGCGATTAGCAGTCTGAGTCCTTAGGATGCTTTTGCATCCTTCGTGGATGGCAGTCCCTAATCTTCTTTGCTTTAATTGTTTTTATTTTCTCCGGGGGGTATAGGTTTTTGGTTGCACCTCAATTGTTTGAGGTCTAACCTTTTTTGTTATACCTTACTTGTAATCGTCTTTTACATGGTAATATATGGGCTTTTTGCCCTCATTTTCCAAAAAAAAAAAAAAAATATTTACGTACGAAGGCTTTCTATAGAATAAATTTTTTATTATTTTTTAAAGTAATTTTCATAAAAAAAAAATAATAAAAAAAGTTGTCCTAAACAAAACCATTTTTAGAATGACAATCATAAAAAAGAACATTAAGGCATGTGATCGTAATTAATTATGAAAAGATTATAGAAAAAAAACTAATTATTGCTGTGAAAATATTTAAAATAATTAATAATTAAGATGCAATTTATTTTTTATATTTTTATATCACGTGTTGCAAATTGGCACGTTATTTGAGAATATTTGTCATGCCGCATATTAATTTTTGAAGTCTAATTTGATGAAAATTAGTTGACATTATCCTTACTCAATTTTTTCCCAACATTAATATGCATAATATTTAAAATATTATATTAACACATTTATGACGTAAATCGTCCAAATAAATTTGGCTAATTTGCATGGCATATCCATTAATTAATATCAAATGTATTTGGAGATAAAATTTGATTAAGAAGCTGTTAGATTTGAAATAAAAGGGGTATAAATAATTTCAAGGTTGGCTAAGTTGCTTGCCGCTCATCATCGTATGCACAACCGCCCGCCGCTTACAGTCACCATTGTCAAGTCACCATTGTCAACCACTATCACCCACCACTGCCCCCATCTGCCTCTATTGCCCACCACCATAGCCACCGTCGTCCACTACCGGCGACCACCACTGCAACCAACTGCCACTGTCCACCACGTCTGCCATCACAGTCCACCACCGCCATCAATGTTAGCCACCGACCCCAATCCTCTTTACACCTTACATTGCATTCATTTTATTATATATATATATATATATATATATATATATATATATATATATATATATATATATATATATATATATATATATATATATATATATATGAATTAAAAAAATTATAATTGAATTAAAAAAAAAACTTTATGGCATTATGAAATTCGGCTAAAATTTAATTACAAATGTTAAGCTATGATGATGGGTTGGCAAAAACTAGAGCAAGTGAGACGAGCCAATTTGAACTCACTTACTAATGAGCTCACACAGTGAGCCTCATAGAATATAAAAACTCTATCTGGAGCTTAACTCGGCTCTATTTATCAGCTTGTCGAACCAACTCAATTAATATCAATTAACATATCAATATTTATATTAGCATAATAAAGTATTTTCTTATCCCTATTCAAAATAAGAAATTCAGCTAAAATTAATGAAGTAAACTCAAGGATTCAAGTTCATGTTGAGTCTCATATTTTTCGCTCAAGCCAAGCTCCCGCTCAACAACACAGGTTTAATAACAAGAACTCTTGGCTAGATTCGACTCATTTACACCCATATCAGTGAGCCTCCTTTGCTATTATTAAAAAATAATAATTAGAATATATTGAATAGAGGTTCAACCAAGTCAAGCCAACTCGCGAGCCGGCTCAGGCTCGACGAGTCAATTTATCAAGCTCGTGAGACGAGCTCGACAGCCTTATCGAGCTCGAGCAACCTTCCGCCAGACTTGTTTACTCGAGCGGCTCGATGAAAGCGAAACGACGGGGGATGACATATCACACGCGGAAGACAAATTGCATGTCGAAAGACGAGAATCGCAAGCTTATACGCGGGATGAACATCGGTATCACAGTTAGAACTCGGACTCGGGAAAACGAAAGGTTGGATGTCGGATAAACGTCAGGATCGCAAGCAACCGAGTTGGCGGGCGGGAAAACGAAAGATCGGGCTTCAGATGTGGAATTGAAACTCGAGAGCGGGATCGAAACTCAGGCGCAAAATTGGAGCTCGAAACTTCAAATTGAGCAGGTTGACAAGCTCGTTTCAGTGGGACGAGCCGAGGTCAAACTCCACATTTTAGCTGGACTCGGGTTCAAACTCAGTATTTGACTCACAAGTCAAGCTCGAATATCTCATGACTCGAGCTCGACTCAACTTATTTGCACCCCTAATCTTCATCCAACAATTCCCAATATATCAAACTTGAAATGCACTATGAAAAATAAATGACAAAGTTTCACAAATCAGAAAACACTGTTACATCGAATGAAACTTACAAATTTATGGATAGCATCATTCAAATTTTTATTTATTTATTTATTTATTTATTTATCGTTCTTCTCTTCGTATGAAAAGGGAAGAAGAAATCAATTAATTTCACAAAACCCATTTATTTGGACCAATTCATCGCCTAACCCCAAAAAGTCCAAATGGCACGCCGACTTTTCATTCCAAGCTCAGAATTCTCGCCCCCATTCTTCATTAACAAAAAGCAGAAATTTCAATCACTATAAATTTCTTACCATAAAAGAAAGAAAATCAAATGCTTTGATCTCTAAAACTATTACCTCATCTTCTCTATTCTCCGACTTCCCCAATCCAATGATCGCCTCGTCGGCGGCGAACCTCCTTCGCGCGGTCGTCGCCGTTGTCTTCATCCTTTCGATACTTCGGTTCGTGTTGTCTCTGAAATCCCTGTCATACCTCCTCGGTCGATTGTGGCGATGGGGAGAGGAAAGAACCCAAGCGTACCAGAACTTCAATGTCCCGCGATACGGTGAAGGATTGCAGGAGAATCCGTTGTATAGAAAAGCGGCAGCCTATGTTGCCGCGCTTCCTGCCGCCGAGGATTCCGATCACACCAATCTGTTTTCCTCCGGAGTCCGGCCTAACGAGTTCTCGGCTCAGCTCGCTGCTGGACAGATTATTAACGATTTTTTTCTCGGGGCTCGGGTTTCTTGGACTTTTCACCCAGGAGCCGGCGATGGGGGATGCCTTGTGCTCCGGCTTCGGCGGCAGGATCGGTACCGCGTGCTCCGGCCGTATCTTCAATACGTGGAGAACGCTGCGGAGGAGATCGAGAATCGTCGGAAAGAGATTAGGATGTACACGATCGCCGCCGGGAAGTGGAGATCCGTTCAGATGACGCATCCAGCCACGATGGAGACCGTCGCAATGGAACAGGACATCAAGAATAAGGTGAAGTCCGATCTTGAATCGTTTTTAAAGGGGCGGGCCTATTACACTCGGCTTGGCCGCGTGTGGAAGCGAAGCTACCTCCTCCATGGCCCACCGGGAACAGGAAAATCAAGCTTCGTCGCCGCCATGGCGCGATTCCTCAGCTACGATCTCTACGACCTCGACCTCTCCGTCGTATCCGATTCCGCCGATCTCCGCTCCCTCCTCCTTGATACGACCCCGAGGTCAATAATCTTAATCGAGGATCTCGACCGATACCTCGCCTCCGGTGGCGATGTATGTCAGTCGGAGCGGGATGCTAACTTCATGGACGGCATCTTTTCCTGCTGTACCGAGGAGCGGTGATGGTATTCACTGCAAGCGTCAGCAAGGACAAGCTCGATTCGGCGGTGACCCGACCAGGTCGTCTCGATGTCCATATCAATTTTCCCCTCTGCGATTTCACCGCCTTCAAAACTCTGGCTAGCAGTTACCTCGGCTAAAAGACCACAAGCTCTACCCACAGGTGGAAGAAGGTTTCAGACCGGAGCAAAACTAAGCCCGCCGAGATCGCCGAGATCATGATCGCTAATCAGGGATCGCCGAGG